>VZTO01023336.1:0-29104 GCA_013400615.1 Syrrhaptes paradoxus | reverse complement strand
TGATTCTGTGAACATTCTGTGATTAATCCCCAGTCCAGAACCAGTAGAAGACTGAACTGCAGTGAAAATTACCTTATCATGTTACTTTTTTTTTTTTAAATTTGTTTATCCAACTTCTTCCACTTCTCTGGCAAATAAACCAGATAGAAACACACCACAGCTTTCAGTTTTTAGTAACTTCAAAACAACAAACTTATGGAAAAGGACCAGGAATTTCAGATCACTTAAAATTTTGAAAATAAGATGTCAAAGTATGTGGATATTTGGAGATAGGCAAAGAACATGGGTGTCACAATAGCTCAAGTTTTGTGAGATTTTTCTCTTACTGAAAGAGCAAAAATCTCTTACTTATATTTTTGCAATATGTGCACTAGAGAAAGAATTTCAGTCTAGATATGACTCAGAAGGTATGTCAGAAACCTTGAGCTGTAATTTCTTCTTGTTTTCAGGGCTTCACAAAGGTTAGGAAGTGAGATGCATGGGAAGAAGCTGTTTTGCAGTTTTGTTTTTTCCTCAAGGAACATAACAGACGGAAATGTCAGGGCTTGTAAAAGGAAGAAGTTGATAGCCAGGTGCTAAAAAAAATCAATTAAATAATTAGAATTTGGCTTGGGTAGTTATACTGTTGATAGTGCGCGTATGTGCACGCATGGATGGTTCTTTCCTAATTCGTTTGGCATGTTTAGTGATTATTAAAGGCACCCAAAGGCAATACAAGATTCAATACAAAGGGACACAAAACCTGATGAAAGTATTTAGCAACTACATTGTGTAGTAGAAAGTTAACTCACCTCTTGAAAAAATGACATTGCAGGGTGTTACACCTGATCTGTTTTCATTTTTATGCTGTTGCCCAGGTAATGTTAATGTTATGCTTGCTAAAAACAAGGGTGATTCTGTGATTCTGTGATTCTGTGATTCTGTGGTATGTTTTATAGGAAATAATTTTTTTTTTAATCAATCGTTTCAGAAAACAATGTCTGGAAGCCACATGAACCTCATTTCTGCTTATAATGATTTAGGGCTTAAAATATTCTAGAGATCTTTAGGGAGCTAAAATAGTCTCTTCATGTTTTCTTAATACCAGTATAATTCTTGCTTTTGGTTTATGTTTAGTTATTGGAAAATCATCTTCATGCACTAAGAATGAACAGGAGAAGTGGGATTTATTTTTTTTTTCAAAGATGCAAACAGATAGGTATTTCCCCTGGGTCATGTTGTGCATTTGAAATAGATTCCCCAGAAGCTTCTGCAGTTTTGCTTTGCTATTCTCTCCAGGCTCCACAGAGAAGCATGGAAAGGTCTGCGCACAATATCCTGAATGCTGAAATTTTTTGTAAAGGTACCCTGACCACACCAGTAGCTTTAAACCATTTTGCTGTTATTTTTGAAAGAGACAATGTCATAGAAGCACTCTAGCTAGGTTAATCTATCTGTTCAAAGTTTCTCATTATGAAACACTATTACAGAAGTGACTGCATGCATCAATCTAATATTTTTCTCCTACTGGTATAGTAGTTGTAGTCAACATGATCAGTTTTTCACTTAGCTAGGAAAATTGTTTAACTTTTTATTACAAGTATAGATATAAAGTTATATTAAAATTATATACTGAAGTAGGAAAAATCTGTTTAAAAAGGGAGAGTTAAGAGTCCCAACCTATACATACGAAAGGAAATCACTAGAAAATCCTGTCCAGCACACTCAGATGAAAAAAACATAACTGCTTGGCTTAAAATAAGTCCTGTGATGAGAAAACATTCACCACTTTTGCTGGTGTGTATGCATTTCTGAACACTCTGGAAAATGCAAATAAACTTTCCAATACCCAATAGCCTTAACCTGACAGAAACCCTATTACCTTCCTGACATTTGCTGCTTTACTTACTTCTCATTCTCCACAACAAATGTATCAAAGAAATAAAAAGAGTTGTTTGGAGGAAGGAAATAAGGTTATAGGTATAATATTAGTTTGGATACTTTTTAACCCTTATATTTTACAGCTTTCATATCTGTTTATCAAAGATTTTGTTCCTTAGGCTAACTTGCTAGGTTGAGAGTATTTTTTGTTTTGTTTTCTTGTGTTGCTACAAGTCACCTTATGTAACTTCTGTGATTTAATGTGTACAAGGGAGGAATAACTCTTACCTTTCTCAGTCTCTTTTTAGCCATAGAAATACCCTCTGCATGCGTGAAGCCAGGTGCCATTTCCTGAACAGAATGAGGTGGACTGGGCCCAAGAACATACTTCAGCATTTAGACATCAATTTGGCAATACTTGTAAATACAGAAGACGGAACATATCAGTCGCTAACAGTCGCTAATCTATGTATTCGTGTGAATATACAGCTGGAATATTTTAGATAAGCACAAAACAATTAGCAGAGCTGGAATATGGATAGAACAATTGAGCTATCCCTCTTCCTCTTGAAAATATCATCAAGAGACTATTTTTAATCATCACAAGTAATGAATACCTTGATTACACTCTTCCACCAAAAAGTTCAACTCCATCATCATGGGTCATTATGCAGGAACATGAATTTAATTAATATTGACTCACAGTGGAGAATATAATTTATTAAATGCCACCGTCACTTCTTTTAGAATCTGGAAATATCCTATTTGATCTAAGAATATTTCATACAACTGATGCTCAATGACTCTATTCTGTGATGTCTTTTTTTATTTGCCTATACAAAATAGAAGCCTTTTGTTGAAGAAGAATTTATGGTTTCTGCCCTAACACTCATATTCAAAGAAACAAAAAAACACTTACAAACCCACATAAAATAAAAAGCATCTAATATACATCCCTAAATTCAGAGCAGGAACACTATCCTGCTGGTCCCCTAACCAATAAATTATCCTTTTCATCTACTGTTGATTCACTTCATTCAAAGCAGAATAGTTTCCAAAACAAGTTATTCCTTTCAAAGCAGAAAAAAAAAAAAATCACTTTAGACCTGTCTGATCACAGGAACATATCCTGTCAACAGCTCTGAA
This sequence comes from Syrrhaptes paradoxus, assembly GCA_013400615.1. Classification (NCBI taxonomy): domain Eukaryota; kingdom Metazoa; phylum Chordata; class Aves; order Pterocliformes; family Pteroclidae; genus Syrrhaptes; species Syrrhaptes paradoxus. The sequence goes on along the minus strand of VZTO01023336.1, from coordinate 26,098 downwards.
ATAAGATCCAGCAGGATGGATGATGTCCAAGGAATACTAATCAGGTTTCTGTATAAACAAAGTGCATTCTACACTTCAGTTTCTGGAAGCTCATTATCCAAACATTTTACAGAAGTACAAAGTGTCTTAAAAAAAGTCCTTCCACATGACAACAAGAACTATCAAAGTGCCTGTGGTAAACGATAAGACTGCACTTTAACTTCCATGGTGTGTCAATGCTATCAAGCAATTTCTCAATTTGTACAACTCCAGTGTTTCCACAGTCAGGGCCTCTGACTGAGATTCTGCCCTTCTAATATTTTAGTAGGGGAGGTAATACCTGCATGTGGGTGGTTGTGGGGCAGAGGGAGAATCACTTCTGTGGTCTGTGTGCTGCTATTTAAAATGTCAAGGTGGAGTCCAATAAAAATATTAGTAACAAAGGGCCGTACACTTAACTCTTGCTCATCTCATTTCTCTAAAGCCTAGAGAAAAGGATGCTGCACACATTTACAGCACAGTGCATTCTCTGAATTGCTGAATACCTTGTCTCAAACCAGCACTAGCAAATGCAGTAAATTCCTCTGAGGCAGCACTTCGATGCCTGGATTCAGCAGCAGGAGGTCCAGCGAGTCCAGTCTGACCTCTGAGCCCTTAGAGTCCAAGAGACATGAAGTCTAAAGCATGCAAATTACAGACCAAAGAAGAACTGTGAAATTTCAAGGCTTTCCTTGTTTCAATATTGACCTAGAGAAACAGACGGATGTTGGAGGGTGTGTGGTTTGTATTTCATCTGATTACTTTTCAAGCTATAAATTAGAGCCTGCAAGAGAAACAAGTTTTCTGCAAAACAGTTTGAGGCTGCCGTGTTTCAGAAAGCAGAGAGACGAACAGGAAAGGGCAACAGACCCACTTTCTCTGTCCACACACAAATTGAATGCTGTTTGGATCCCTGGCCAAGGAAGGGCAAACCAGAAGACCTCCAAATCCTAGCATCCTCCTGCAGAAGTTCTTAACCCTGAACTTTCTCTGTCTCCCCACACTTAAAATTTCATTCCAGGTTTTGATATTCCTGCTAATTCTCTCTAGCACTAGTCTAAAGAAAAGGCTGGTGGGGAAGGATAAGAGAACCTGAAGGTCTTTAGGACCATCTCCTGTTGTGAAAACGTGGGGATTGTCCTCTATCTCCTAACCCGCAATATTTTCCCATTAACCCCCTCTGCCATCCACCCTTCCTGGTTTCTCAGTTATTACAAATGATCCAAGACTCTGTCTTTTTTCTTCCCATGGATGACTTCTTATCCCTGAGTAGTTTAGAATGACTCTAGAAATTCTCCTCTGACATTACTGTGTCTTCAAAACACCACACTACTGGATCCCTGACCTAGCAAAGATCACCATGCCCTCACCTCACCAAGCACTCATCCTACCACTAATTCCAAGGCTGAAAATACCTAACTCTGCCACAACTCCCCACTTTTCTCTATCAGCAGTGTGCTGGTTTGGGCTGGGATAGAGTTGATTTTCTTCACAGTAGCTAGTATGAGGCTGTGTTTGGATTTGTGCTAGAAACAGTGTTGGTAATACAGGGATGTTTTCATTACTGCTGAGTAGGGCTCACACAGAGTCAAGGCCTTTTCTGCTTCTCACACCACCCTACCAGAGAGCAGGCTGGGAGTCCACAAGAAGTTGGGAGGGGACACAGCTGGGACAACTGAGCCCAGCTGACCAAAGGCATATTCCATACCATAGAACGTCATGCTCAGCATATAAAGCTGGTGAAAGAAGGAGGAAAGGGGGGATGTTCAGAGTGATGGTGTTTGTCTTGCCAAGTTACTGTTATGCCTGATGGAGCCCGTCTTTCCTGGAGATGGCTGAACACCTGCCTGCTGATGGGAAGTAGTGAATGAATTTCTAGTTGTTTTTTGCTTGTGTGTGGCTTTTTCTTTACATATTAAACTATCTCAAACTACGAGTTTTCTCACTTTTACCCTTCTGATTTGCTCCCCCATCCCGCTGGGGAACAAGTGAGTGAGCAGCTGTGTAGTGCTTCCTGCTGGCTGGGGTTAAACCATGACAAGCAGTCCACCAAATAATCCTTGTCTCTTTTCCCATTTCTTCTTGAACTTTCTAATTCCAGACTGAGGCTTATTCACAGCCTTATATAAGCCACCTAAAATTCAGTGCAATCCTGAGCCTTCTGTTTCAAAGAACATGCTCAAGCAGCCAGGTGTAATTTCTTATTTGTTTCCTTCCAATTCAGTCTGTCATGCCACTGAATCCCCTAATCAAAGCGGCTGTGAATGCCTAACTCATCTCTCACCCACTGAATCTTCCATTTGGATCAAAATCCTCTAAAACTTCCTGAGCCATGCCTCCTGAACCATTCACTAAATCCCTATTCTCACAAAACTTTCACCTAGAATTAAAGTTGCCAACCTTATTTCTCCCAGGGAATTAAGAAATCCAGATATAAAAATCCAATAGGGCAGGACCGCATAGAAGGGAAGAGACTGTAAAGAACACATCTGAAAAAAAATCATAATGGTCCTATTTTGCCTGCTTAGTTACTAGAGAAGAAATTAGTTACTAGGATGCAAGGTACACAGACTCAAGGTGTAGGAGTTTCCCTTCTCCTCCAATAACAGGGGAAAAAGGCTTCAGGCAATCACAGCTCTGAGAAGTCTCTCACTTTATGTCTGACCTATTCATTTTGGCTTCATCTTAGGTTACCTGCTACAGTGCCTCCAGCTCACAAACTGGGCAGCTTTTTATTTTGCCCTGTTCAAACTGCCAATTTATTGCACATGACCTGTGGACTCCAGCAGGGAGAGAAGCCAGGACACTAAACAGCCATGAAAAGCTCTGCTCCTTGCTGTGCCAGGCTGTCTTGACATGCAATCCAATGCACAAAACCCTGCAGCCTTCCTACCTATGAGCTCGTGGGCAGGGGCAGGAAATGGTGAGGTCTGACCTAGGGCAGACTGTCTCACACACTGGAACAGAGGGAACACAAAATCCTGAGGGATTTCAGGACACAAATGCTACTGGCTTTCAAACAGTCCTGCACCTTTACAAGATCTGAGAACACTTTCCAGCTGCCTGCCTCAGGGGGAAATGTAAGTACCCACTATTTTCCACAGATGCTCTAATTGCCATGGAAGGAGACCCCACCATGGGGCTGGAGGTCTGCCCCAGCCCACTGCAGACACATTTGCCAGCAGACCAGCCCAGGGACCACAGTCCCAGGTGCATGGCTCGGAGCACTGCCTCAGTACCAGGAGGTATCAGGAGCATTTCTAGCTCGATTTGTCACAATGTGCCAAGTAGCATTGAAGAGGTATTTACTGTGGAGCTGTGTGGAATGAAATTTTGTGCCAATGAGGGGGAATGGGGAAGTCAGGAGTCTTGAACTGATAGCGATTTCCTTGCAGGAAAGACACCACTAACTATCAGAAGGTTGTTGATCTCACCCACCGCTTCTCATTCAGGTACAATTTAAATAGGTCCTTGCATACAAGTATTCTGGATTAAAACTCTGTTTTCTTACATAGCTCAATAAGATTAACTAGAAAAAAGCTTTAATTTCTGAGTCTTTATGAGTAACTACTTCAGAATAGCCATTGTGCTTTAAATCCGTGTCGGTCAAATCCACAGTAACTTCCATACAGAGAAGCCCCCCATGGCCGAGAACCCTCAAAATCTATGTTTTCTTGCAACAACAATAGAAATCTGGAAATAAAAGTCTGTTGAAAAGTCCAGATACGTTGTACATGTGGTGATTTGCTACTGCATATCAAGTCAACTCTATTTTTAAATGCATTTAAATACTGAAAATATTTTTGTTTAACTGCAAGCTTAGCTCCCATTCATTTAATAAATACTTTTCTGTTAACGTGTTATTGGTCCAAGGTTATGTGACCTTCTAACGAAGGACCATGAGAAGTAGTGTCAAGGTGGTAGCATCTTGAATTAGCAAAGACTTCAGTAGCCTCTTTTGGAAAGATCTTTGCTTTTTTAAGCTCTTTCCGGATTGCAATGCAAATAAAGCACCTATAAGGTCATTGACTATATTGCAGTATAACTGCTGGCAACATTTGCACTTTTCTCAAGATGATCTTCACACAATTGACAAGAAGTTGTTTTCCCATCAAAAGCTCCATCAAAACCACATCATAATGCTACTAGAGAATTGTTTTAAAACTACTAAGATAATATCACAGGAATATTCATTAACATGACAAGATTTCTTTTAAAGTTGTCTTTGTTAGAAATTGAATAATAATACCTGACAAATACATGTCTTGCTTCAGCAGAACACCACTACTTAAGAAAATTTCAGAAGATTTTAGAAGATCTTTTAGGCATCAACCGGGCATTTGTAAATTATTTAATCTGTGGTATTTTAAACTGACAAGAATAAGATGTGCTTTTGTGATTTTCTAAATTTGATTTTCAACACTTTAAAATAACCTTAATGAATGAATGTGTTGGCCCAGTTAAAAATTTATATGAATTAAGGAAGAGTGTTTTTTAAATGCAATAGTTATTCCACTTTTAAATGCATTCCACTTTCAATATAATTAACTTTGCAAATGGGTTCTCACGTGGAATTATTCAGGAATAGTTAATTTCTTGGGTTATCAAGCTCTGATGAAGTTTCACAGCTCCCCTGAGACAGAGGAAAAATTATCCCCTTTGCACAGATGGTGAATCTGAAGCAAAATGACAAGGGACAATAAAGTAATTGATATGACTTGAATTAGACTTCCAGACACTCTTGCACACACACTTGTGAACAACTATCCCACTTCTCTCCCTTATAGGAATATAGTCTTCTTCAAGTGCTGAAACAAACAACAAAATCGCATGGTTGAAATTAAAAGATTTTTTATTTGAATAAAATTGTCATAGGATTATATCCAAATAAATCCTACCAAATTTATTTATTGGTGATTTATAATGAAAAATGGGTTTCTATTTTAAATAATTGTTGCTTATAAGCAGAAAATTCAACAAAGCATAAAGTTTCTGATTTGGATAGGCAATCCCAGCCATATACATTTCTGAGACAACAAACCAATAATGGCTGTTAGCACATGTAGCTATATATTCTTACTTAAAAGAATTAATAATCATGCCATACTCATGCTGTAGGGTGAATAGTTTCTCAGCTGTACTTGTTCTCTTAAAACAATATTTCATGACTCCTTTTTTTGTTAGCCTGTATACAAAGATGCATAAATGATTAAAAAGTGTATTGCAAATTCTTGCCACATACCTTGCTGTGGTAGTATATAAATAAATAAAAAACACAATTATACAACTGGAGGTTAACTTAGGTCAATTAATATTAGAATAAATTAAGAGATATACTTTAAACAAGTAATATTATCAGAACAAAACCTTATTACATATTAATCTCTCAGTAGGATCAGCAATTTAAAATCCATTTTCTTTCCATAACTGAACAAATCCTTAATCCAAAATTCTGAAAATTACCATAAATTTCTAAAAAACCCATCAGTATTAAAATTGTCCTTCTGCTTTTAGTTACAATTAAATAGATGTGGATGTCCTCTTTCTTCAGATGACAATTGTTCAGTGTACTTAAGCAAGATACTCCATCACAACAGACACTGCAGCAGTTTCACTGGCACCATGAAGAACTCCAGATGCTAAAGCTCAAATTCTTTAAAACAATGAATAACAAAGGCAATTTGCATAAAAAAATCCTTTTGTATTCACTGAGATTGCTCATATCATTAAGTGATTTGATGGGTGAATAAGGAGTCGAAAATCTGGCCTTGAGAAAATAAGCCTCATTAAGGCTTATTTCTCCTTTCTGAAAAGGGAATTGATGCAAAAATATAATGAAATATCTCTGTGAATTGTGGAGCGGCAGTACGTATACACAAACATTAATTTCCCTATCTGCACAAACTGCAAGACATTTGCGTATGCTGTGGGAATTAATCCTTTGCTCATTGTGCAGAGAAGATGGAGATAGTGCTCATTCTTGGTTTGAAATTGTATTGTTACATGAATTGTAAATAACACTAAAATGTGAATGGAGCCACTGATTATATAAAATCATAGAATCATAGAATGGTTTGGGTTGGAAAGGACCTTAAAGATCATAAAGTTCCAACCCCCCTGCCATGGGCAGGGACACCCTCCACTAGACCAGGTTGCTCAAAGCCTCGTCCAGCCTGGCCTTGAACACCTCCAGGGATGGGGCATATAATTATATCTTGTTTCTTTGGGGAACTGTGGGGTTGAAGGTACTTTTTTGGCAATAGCTATTAGTGGTCTAAACTTTCACCTCTGAAGACAAGAATCCAGGTCATGCTCAGAGCAATTTTTCTCCCTGTGCTCAAGGACACACTGGCATGCATATTTATAAAACTTGTTTAGAGCAGGACAAGGTATGCAAGCCCTGCCCTGACAAAATTAACAGCAGCTCCCCTTTTGGCTTCCACTGGCCAGGCTTTCCCCTAGGACTGAGGATATAAAAGTGTCACAAGAGATCTGCCTAATCTTTAGCTTCAACTTTGGCTCTGTCACATTTTGGCAATATTTCTGTTTTTCTTGGCCAGCTCTCCAAAATTCCAGTAAAGAGAGGACAAAAAAACAAAACCAAAACTTTGTCTTGCCTCTTGACTATTTCAGGATGCTGTTTTTCCCTTAAGTTGCATCTGATTTAGTCTATTCTTTCTTGCACCAGCCATAATAGTCCCTTTGGGACATTCTTCAGGCTCAAGAGCCCAGAATACTTTGGGCTGCTTCCCCTTCTGAAACTGGCAAATCCTCTACACCAAAGGGCTATCAGTAAGTGGCCTACATGCAGTAATACCACTGTTATGCCACCCAGAGGCTTCCCTAATTAGAGAGAACATTGGCACAGGAACACAGAAATGGCTATACAAGACACACGGTTCTGCTAACCAGGACCATACTATACCTCTTACGGCTGCTTTTACAGAGGACTGCAAAACATCAGAAAAATTGTCAAATACTCTCAGGATCCATTCTCCTCATTAGATCCCACCCTAGTTGTTGGCACTCAGATGTTGTCTTTCAATGCCTTTGAATTTCTCCCTCCCACACTCAGGACTATGCATAAATTTTCATGGTCTGTATAAACTGTGCTAAAATTGTGTGTTATGCAAAAGCCCTTGAGCTCAGCCTGCGCAGGCTGGTGTGTTAATGCAGCAAAGCCCAGTCATGCTGGGATATCAAGTAATTTCTAGAAACAGTGCAATTGCAGCTGTGACATACTACATCTAAGCCAGGAAAGCCCCACTCCTCAGCTTGGACAAAGCACAACCTTGACGTGACTGCTGCCACAAGCAGTGTTTCATGCTATTTTACATGTTTCCATAAATGGTTGTTATTTTTCTTTACAGAATTGCAGCAACTTCTGAAGACTTGACTTGATTTACTTACACACACTGAGTGTGTCTTTTTTTGCTAAAGTCCTCTTTTAACTGAAATCTTTTATAACATATTTTCTGCTTGTGTCACTTGCTGTCTTTCAGATGTTGAACTTCATTATGGTGTTCAGTTACTGATGTGACTTGAATGATCTTTCTGGTGAGTCACTTCACACTAAGCAAGAATGGCCTCTGTTGCCATTCTCTGTAGCTATCTATTCCAACCAACAACCACTTAAATTGTCAAGACATAATTTTCACAAACACTGTACATTTGTACAGGGTACAAGTGGGTAGCTGAAGTTCCCTGTTCTTAGACTTGTTAGATCTTTGTAGTCTCTCTGATCACACTTACTGACCACTCAAGCTCTTCCCCACCAATTCTCCACTCCCCCCCCCCCTTTTCTTTTTTCAATTGATCCAGAGGCTGGTAATAAGGCCTTACAAACACAGACTATTACAGTTTGGGATTTCTAGTCAGACAGATAAAACTTTGACAAGGGAAATGAAAACGAGAAAAAAATTATTGAGAAAAAAAGATTTATGTGACTCAAATAAATTTAGCATCCTAGCTAGATCTGTGTTATTAGGAACAGTAGTGTAGTGTCAGGAACCAAACAGGTAGCAGTTACAGCTGAGCAGACTGACATGTGCTCACTCAGGGCTTACATGCTCTTTGGAGTGGAACATAGCTGAAGAGGATGGGACCAGAGCACAGAGATTTGGCAACATCGGCCTGGTCAACAGTATTTATACTTATTCTTATGATGCTCCTATCCCAGAATAGATCCCACAGAAGGAGGGCAAGAACTTTAGCAATTCTTTTTAATGAAGATGGTACATTTTTCTAACTAAACAGAGAGGAAACATTTATAAAGAGACTGTACAAAAGAGGTGACAGCCAGCCATGAGCCCATGCAGATGTAAGGGCTAATTTCAAAGTAGCAAAGTTTAAAAGCTAATTTTATGTCAAACCATACATGAAAAATCAAACCAACAGTGGATGTCAAAATTTTATTTAGATTTTATCTAAAAAAAAACCCTAAAAATAATGCAAATCATTACTGACTGATCAGCCTGGAGCACAGGGTGTGGGAAAATGTATAAAGAAAATGTATTTTCATGGGAGAAATTTTGTTCCTATTTATACATGGTTGATGCCATTTATGCAGGAAGAGTTGCATTTAAGTCTTTTAGAAATAAATAGAATCGTAAGTGGATACGCGTGAAACAGTAGGAGTGACTGATCTACACATGGCAGTGAATTTTCTCTGCTTGAAGAATTCAGCATGCTAAACTGAGTAACCATTCTGGAAAATTGAGTGTCTGCTTGTTATTTGCCTGCTTCCACAAGCATTATTTCTATTCAACTTGTTCTTAAAGAGCTGTCAGTGTTGTTAGTTTTTTCTTTGTTCCTGGAAAACTACAAGGATTACTCTTCTGAACTTCTTTTCCTCTTAAAAGCAGATTTGTATTGCCAGGCACACATCATGCTCTGAACTTGGTTTCATTCCCTGAAGGATTTGGTTCTATGGTCTATGAGAAGTACTAATGACTGTCTGAAGGAGAATTCTCTGCTGCTGGTAGATTCTCCTATCTCTGCACAAAGCTGATACTGTTTCCAGAGTCAATGAAAGATGCAGTGCTGTGTGATCTCAATTCATCTTCATCACAGCACGCAGCCAGTGACAAGATAAAGATAGATACTTGAAAACTGAGCAGAATTTCAGAGGGAAAACTCTACCCCTTGTTGAGCATGCAGTTGGTGTGATTTGTAATAAAGAACACAACAGGACTCTTTCTTTACATACATAATTTAAATGCAGCAACTACTGTAGCAGCCACACAGAATATAAATTGCTAATTCCAAAGACTAAATCCCCTGATCAAACCATTAAGAGGTTATACTTGTCAGACTGCAGCCAGTGCTTACATGGTAGAACTCAGAGAAATTAATAGCCCTTTTCTATATTCAAATGGTAATTACAAGAAGTAAAAACCCAACCCCACCTTGAATCTTTAGCTATAAATGTTCACTTTTCTCATAAACAAATAAAACAGCACCATTTTTGAAAGGACACTTTTGAAGTTCCTGTACAATTATATCTAACCATTTTGCACGCACATTGTGAAATGTCCCTTCGCACCCTGCCAAATCCATTCTTTTGAGCAGACAGGTTACTGTGGTTTACAAGAGTTTACTTCTCCTGGAAAAATATTCTGGCCTGCTCACAAGCACTGCAGGTTGTTCACCCTCACATGCCTCTGCCAGGACACAAAAAAAACCCCAAAACCAAACCATAACAAAACTATTGGGTACTAAAGGTGCAATGAAAATAAAATATATACATCTGGAAGTCCAGTGTTGTTGAAAAATGCTAAGTATTCCTGAAAATTGCAGATGCTAATGGAAGTACCAGCCTTGTTTCTTTTATTATATATAGTAGCTTTTGATTTATTTTTTAAGATCATTTCCTTTTAAAGCATGATTTCTGAATGCACAGTCTCATCAGCTGTTTATCTGTCCATCCCCAGGTGAGAACTGCCATGTCATTTTCAGCCAAATTCAGCAGAACAGGCTTGTTCAGCTCCACTGTTCACAATCAAATTTATATTGCAGCCTTCCGTGGTGAATCTACAGAGGAAAACCACATCATCAACAAACAGTCTGTGCACTTAAAGANTTGCCAGGCACACATCATGCTCTGAACTTGGTTTCATTCCCTGAAGGATTTGGTTCTATGGTCTATGAGAAGTACTAATGACTGTCTGAAGGAGAATTCTCTGCTGCTGGTAGATTCTCCTATCTCTGCACAAAGCTGATACTGTTTCCAGAGTCAATGAAAGATGCAGTGCTGTGTGATCTCAATTCATCTTCATCACAGCACGCAGCCAGTGACAAGATAAAGATAGATACTTGAAAACTGAGCAGAATTTCAGAGGGAAAACTCTACCCCTTGTTGAGCATGCAGTTGGTGTGATTTGTAATAAAGAACACAACAGGACTCTTTCTTTACATACATAATTTAAATGCAGCAACTACTGTAGCAGCCACACAGAATATAAATTGCTAATTCCAAAGACTAAATCCCCTGATCAAACCATTAAGAGGTTATACTTGTCAGACTGCAGCCAGTGCTTACATGGTAGAACTCAGAGAAATTAATAGCCCTTTTCTATATTCAAATGGTAATTACAAGAAGTAAAAACCCAACCCCACCTTGAATCTTTAGCTATAAATGTTCACTTTTCTCATAAACAAATAAAACAGCACCATTTTTGAAAGGACACTTTTGAAGTTCCTGTACAATTATATCTAACCATTTTGCACGCACATTGTGAAATGTCCCTTCGCACCCTGCCAAATCCATTCTTTTGAGCAGACAGGTTACTGTGGTTTACAAGAGTTTACTTCTCCTGGAAAAATATTCTGGCCTGCTCACAAGCACTGCAGGTTGTTCACCCTCACATGCCTCTGCCAGGNTTTTTTTTTTTTTTTAAATGCCAGTTAGTTAGGAAAACTCATGATGTTACACAAAGTTAATATCAACTAATCAAAGTCTAATATCAACTCCTTACATGCCCAAAGGGTTCTCTTTGAAAAAGACTTGTCATGTATGCACCATGGCTTAAAACAAGTGATCCTGGAACACTACTGATTACTTTGTTTCAAAAAAATTACTAAGAAATGATTGATCTCCATGACACTACACAAAGCCTAAAAGGAACAAAAAAAAAAATATCCAGCTTTAAACAATATTACTTCCACTTGAAAACTACTCCTTTCTAAGACTCTGGCAGGAATGTCATTCAGACACATAGGAATGCTAGGGCTTTGTTTGTATCTAATTAAATCTATTTTTGCCAGGAAGTACAATCTTTGTATACTTGCATTTACCATCAAGAATGAGACATAGAAATATTTAACATCTTCAGCAGGCAGAGATTTTACTCTAAATCTCATCATTTCATATTAACATTTACAAGAGACCGCTTCATTGAAGGGACTTCTGAAGATGAATATAGAACTGTTTGTATGTAAGAAGCACCTGAAAATCTTACTCCTGAATACTGCTGAAGACAGCTGTGCAAGAACTAAAAGTTGATGATCACAAACCTCATGGCCATCATGGCTTTCCTTTTAAAAAAAGACAAGAGTTCTATCCACTTAAAATTCATTTTAATGTTATTTAGGTTTGTGATTTGTTTTGGTTTTTTTTCCTTAAAGGATCTGATTTTTCTGATTAGGAAAACCCAAATGCTTTTGCATGTCTGTTATGACTTGATATTTGGCACTGTGAGATGAAGGCATTGACGTAGATTTGGGGAATCATGAACACTATCTAATGACAAAGTTCTCAGTTAAGAAACAGCTTCTCCACAATGTTATACAGAGAACATAAATAGCTATAGCAAAACAACATATTACATGGGAAGACATGGTCTTGGTTACCAATTTAAACAGTTTAATAGGCTTAGACAGTGTCTCTGTTGTACTACTTATTATACAAACTCCACTGTCCCTGATCAGGAAAACATTTTTTTGGGCCATACAAACTGATAAAATTATATTCCAGCTGGCAAATTAAGTCATCAAAAATAGAAGTGTCCCTAATATAACTACATCATAACTACATGACATTCCAGGGAAAACTTGAAAGAATGGTAAGTGGGTGTAGACTGTTTACACTGGAATAAGTCATCTCCTTTTATAGAACGATAAACATTCCTTGAGCACTTTGGTTCTTGTGTCTGAATGCTAACAATGCGTGCAGCTTCCCTCTGCCCCAAATGTATTTGGTCACTTTACAGCTGTACATTTTCATACTCTTTTATATCCTTCTGTCTCAAAACCAACTAAAGAGAAGATAGAAGAAGGAAAAAGGAAAAATATCCTCTGCTGACAAAAACCCCCAAATAAACCATAAAAAAACACTGTATTAAAAAGCGGCTTCTGTTATACCCATTTACACTGACTGTTTCTTTTATGCATGTCTAGAGCCTGCACTGCATGTCTTTTTAACTGTTTTAGTTACTAATCCATGTTTTTTAACTACATTAAAAATTATTAGTCTTGTAAGTTAATACAAGTCAAGCTGATATTTATACTTGTGATGGGAATTCCATAGTTACTCCAAAGTTATATTCCCCTTATTTCCATGTTTTTCCTTGTCTCATATTTTTATTTTTGTGATGAGATAGGCAGGATAAACAGAATAAAGATTTCTGTGCTGTCATATTCAAGACAATTGCAAATGCTCATTCATGTGTGCTAAATGCTTGGAAAATAAGATCTACTTTCATATATAGTCATTTATTGGTTTACAGCTAAAATTCAGCCTGTCAGTTTTACTGCCTGTTTAATAGGAAAAGATAATAGAAACAAAATGGGAAAAATTATATCATCTGCTCTTGACAGATGTTTTAACATATTTTAACAATCTGAGTTGACATTTCAGTTTATTTTAAGTAATGAAAACAGCTGAAATACTAACGTTAAAAATTCTTATGCAGTAGCGTTTTCACTGAGTCCAAAGCCCTCAAAAAAGCGCCAGATTCTTAGGTGGAGTGTCCAGAAACTGTCCAAATGACTGGGGGAGAGTGGTAAATGAAAGTGGGATCTGTTGCAGTAAATGCTGCATAAAGAATTTATTCACATGGGCAGACGAGGAAGATAAGGAGAAGTGAAGATGATGGACTAGGAAAAAAAAAGTAATGCATAAGAAGAAATTACAAAATGAATATGTCATAAGAAACAATGTTTGGAAGAAGCAGTCGTCAAAGCATAGGTAATTATGGACTCCATTTGCTGCTTTTCAGATAAAAAAAGAGGCTACAAATATCCCATCATCATGGTTACTACAGAGCATAAAATATACAGTAATTTTTTTAACAACCACTTGAAAAATATATTTTTAATGCATAAAATATCTTATTATTTTAGTTGCAGGTAATGTATACTCAAGGTGATTGCAGGCTTTTTTGGTAAACATCATCATCAGCAACAAATCACTAACATCTCCCTGCTCTGCATCAGCTACATCATTTGAAAGACTTCACATGCCTTTAGCAATACACAAGCACAGTTTGGAAGCTACTTAAATTAAATTAGTAGAAATCAAATAGATTAATTTCAACTTTGTTTTTGTGAACTAGGTATATATTGCTTGGAAGTAGTTTGCATGCATCTGTCGTATTTGGGAATCCACATTTATTAATCTCAAAACATGGAAACAGTTTGAACAAAATTTTGAGATTCTAAAACTGCTCCACCAATACAGAATGGATCTTCAGCACTAGGCTAAGTAACTTGGCACCTACAGTCATGGTTCAGTATGAACCATATGTATGAAAACATATTCTGTTGTAGTCTGACATTTCTTGTCTTTACCTGACAGTTGACTAAACTGATTTCAGTGGAGTTTTCCCTGATCTGATACGAATATTAAGAAGGAAGAAACAACTCCTTTGACTCTTGTCCTTTCTTCTGTATAAAAATTTTAACTTAAAAGCACTGTTGTGAACTTGTAATGAGAACATTGAAAGGGCATTTTGAACATATCAGTCTGTTGCCCACCTGAAGGAATAGGAAGGAAACTTTGCTACGGGTGGCCAACTATAAGGACACATGAAATGACCTAATTCCTAACTATTAGTATTAGCACAGTATGATTTTCTTGATCTTTTTTTAAGATTTACTTAAGCTTAGAGCACAGAAATAATTAAACTTTACTTTCATAGCATGTGAAAAGCATTATATCCTTAATGTGTTCTGGATAGATCTGTATTTTCAAAATTGTTTATACTAGATTTGTGCACTCAAAAGTACGAATTAAACCTTGATCCCAGGTCATACATTCATAGATATCCATAGGATATTCTGGCCAATATTTCAACCAGAATAGATTGGAATAGACAGACAATACCATTCTGACATAAAGGCTAATTTATCACAAAATATGAAAAAAAAATTAGGTCCAGGAGAAAGATTTTATACTATATTAGCATTTTGAGTTGTGCACATTTGATCCTGTGTTAGTTGTCCCAAAGCTGGATTTACCATACTGCCAAACCAGGAATTTAGAGGTTGCATCAAACTCCGCTTCCACACAAGACAGCTGTCAAGGAATGATGTGCAGGAGGAGCACTCAGTTCTCTCTCAACTGGGACATAATTTTTTTCAAATGTGAAACTTCTCAAGCCTGGAAACCTCGTGGTACATTTGTTTTGAAAGACTACTGTGACTTCCTAGATTTACCCTTAAGCACTGCAGTATTAACTGACAGTATAAGCAATGCTAACTCTGCCATAATCCAACTTCCATTTTTATTGAATGACAAAGTGGCTCAGGATTAACATCACAGGATCTACTGCCAAATTGCTGTGGAGAAAACTCTCTCCAGGAAGGGCATGGTCTTTTTAAAAAGTGATGCAGTAGGCATCTTTGTGGAGTAGATGAGTCTGTTTGCCTTCAGAAATTCATATCTTAGCTAACTTCAGACACATTTCAAGTGTTGAAGCTGCAGCAGCAATGACTTCCTAGAGTGCTACAAATAATTTGACTTTAATCGGAGGTAGAACATTAGCATCCTCAATGAACTAAAAAATAGCCATATAGCTCTCAGGGAAATAATATGCTTCAAAGCATGTTTGTGACTTCTTTGGGGCTTTGATAATATCAGTAGCAACAGGACTCTGTGTTTGGGAAACCACTTGGGAAGACTGGAGTCTACTTAATTTGCTCCCTAATGCTGCTAGTTCCAGCTGGAGTCTTCAAAAATGAAGTTCATTATTAAAAAGATCTTTAAAGAGCATAACAATCAGGGCAAATGTCACAATCATTAACCACCTTCCTAAACAGGCAAAGCAAATAGCATGACTGTATTAACTCTGATTTCCTGAGAAAACACCATAGATTATGAAGATGAACACTGCATCTGATAGTTTGCTAAACAAAAAAGAATTATGCACTCACAAGCAAGTTACTTGTTCACACCTTTGATAGCCCCGGTGAATCAAGTAATAAATTAAAATTTAGAAAGGCAGATGACATTTTTTGTTTCACATAAAATGCTGAAAACATCTCTGCTTGGAAAATGATGAAACTGGAGTTGTGCATGATGTAAAACAAGAGATCATCAGAGTTTCAAAAAAGGTTTACCAAGTAAACACATACAAATATAACCAAGAAAACATAGGCTGCTCCATGCATTCCAGGGAAGTATAAATAGGCAATGCTGTCAGCATAATCTGGTCTCCAAAATGGTTGAAATTGCCTGAGAAGGATTACACAGCAGCCACCAGGCCCAACAGCTGTCATAGCATACATATGGTTCTGATGTCCATTTACGTTTATATTGTTCTGGAACAGGAACCAGTCCTTCCCAGAAGGGCAGCATAAGCAAAGAAGTGCTAAGAAATGAGCATTAACTTGTACTCTGTAGAAGAGCCACACCAATGAAGTTCTAATAACTGATAAAAGAAGAACTGAAAAACAGAGTGCTTCACTGAAGCAGCACTCTAGTTGCTCTACAGTCTGTGATTTGCTCATAAAGCAATATCCTTTACTTGTCTGTTTTCCAAAACAAAAGTATCTGGCTTGAAGCACATATCACATACCAAAAGTAGGAAACTGAGATCCCTACATGGTAAATAGAAGGTGGTCATCCTACTACCTTGAGTAATAGAGAAACCTATAACAGACAAAAGTTCCCTTCCACAAAGTCCATGGAGTCATTTCTTTATCTAACCACCAACATTAAACAGTACAAAATTTCACCATTTCATTCATGGGGAAAGGGTTCGGGTGTTGATGTCTTCAGATCAATTTTTCTGCCTGAAGAGAAAAAAGCCCTAAAGCTCCTGATATTGCTTACCTTCTAACACTTAAAGGCACTTAGAAAAAGCAGTATCCATATGACAAATTGTGACAAATCAATATAATCTGTTACATTTCACATCAGTAATAAGAAAAATCTGAATGCTGATGTAAGAACCTTCTAAGTGTCAGGTTCAGTACAGTAGATGCTTATCACATCATTGCTTTGATTGACAGAAATATAGATCTTTGTGCATATGAGCATATACTGTACCTCTTGCACCTGTTCTGGTTTCAAAACAATAGGAAACAGGTGATGAATGCATAGCAGAATTTGAGTTTTCACCAGGGTTTCTAGAAATATTCACACTCATATTATCAAACTTCAAATACTTTTAATGGCACACAAACCCACAAATAGCTCTTGGTCACCCAGATTCTTTCTGTAATGTGAACTCTGAAAGTGAATAACAGGAATAACCGCTTCTGCCTGCAAATAAAATCCATACATTATTATGTGGAGTATATTAGTTCAATACAGTTAAGAGACAAGAAAAATGTTAGCAGAAAGATGGGGTGGGGGGTTGCTCAAGGCACAAGTGACCAGAACATCCTGGTCTCCATGGGCTTTTCAAGAGTTTCCATGGAATAATGATTTCTTGCACCCAGCACAGAAGCAATAATGTTAAGATGAATAAATTAAAAACATGCCACATGTGATGTGTGAGCAGCGTTAATTTGGCCCAGGTAAATGTCACCCTAGAAGCCTTACAGTAAAAGAAGTTGAAGAGTACTGCTGTCACTTCTGATGAGACGACATTGCCTATGTTAACACTAATTCTTGCAAGACAATAAAGCAGTGCATATTACACAAATTAAAGCAGTCGGGGCTATGAATAGTATTCCTAAGGCCAATGCAATGTGATAAAGTAATCAGCAGACAAGAAATTATCAACACACAGTGCTATAAAAAAGCCTATATTAGTAAGGAAAAAAATGTTGTCTCTCAGTGCCTCAAATTTTCTCCTTGGCCAAGACTATCAAGTCCAAGCAGGGGGGTTTATGGCTGTGTTGTCTATTCAGGCTTCTTCATGCTCTGTTGTTTCTAGTGAATCAAAATTTTCCTTGTAAGTGGTAAATTCTCACAGACGATGTGTTTCAGTGCTTTGACTTTATTTGTAGCTCATTTATCATAGCAGAGAGGACTGACTGAAGAATTCCAATCAAACGCCTGCCTGCTTTCTATGCTGAGTGAAAATCTAAAGTTGCAGTTATTTACTTCTGTGGCAAACTTGTAAGATCAGCCAGGAATGACGATCAGTGTGCAACTGAACATGACCACTGTCAGCTTAGCGACATGGAAAAATGTGCCCCCTTCCTTTCTCCTGGTGTGCAATATTGCACATGTGGGATTGTTCTTACTACTCCTGCTCTCTTTTGGTTTGCCTAACAGGGTTTGTAGTGCTGTCTTCTCTAAATACAAACCAAAAATTATTTTCCTTTTACTATTGCAAACTTCACTGCTACAACCTCAGGACTGTAAAAGAAGGATTGACTTACAGGGCTTAAAATGCTTCAGCTGCTGAATACAATGTTTTCTCTCCCATTACTTTCCTGGGTCATATATCTTCTAATCTTTCTGCTATTGTTAAATCTTCTAAGAGTAACCAGAAGTTGTGCTGATTGTTGATATTTTAAGAGTCCTTTTCAGTATTTTTTTCCACACATTTCAATGTATTCAAGGTCAGTTTAGATGGGGCTCTGGGTAACCGGATCTAGTGGAAGGTGTCCCTGCTTACTGCATGGAGGTTGGACTAGATGACCTCCATGGTCCCTTCCAACTCAAACTTTTCTATGACTATGATTCTATTAAGCTCTATTTATCTTTTTTTCTCTCTCTTTTTCTCCCTCCACCTCCCTCCTCCCCTCCCCCCTTCTGTCTTTCTCTATCTCTGTCTCTCCTGTTTATATTTTTTTTCAGGTAGAAGAAAGTATAATAAATACAATAGATGAATTATATCTTCAGAAGCCCCACAGGGGCCTTCAAAGTACAAACAAATGTTACTTTCTACTCTGTGCAAATAAACTTTCCATAGTGGAAACAGATCATTGATTTTCCCAGAGAAGTATTAATTTAAGCTGAAATAAGTTACAACAGCATTGGAAAAAAGAAATACCATCTCGCTGCACTAACAGATGTATTCCTTGCCCAACTGAAGGTTTACAAAAAAAATTTTAACTCTTTCCCATTCCCACTATTTTTTGACCTGCGAAGCAAGGTAATTTTGAAATAAATGACTGATGATACTCTCTTTCCTGACAAAGCTGTCTTTTCTGTCCTGCTACATCTCATTTTTGGACACAGTAAAAATATTTCATTCTAGTAATATCACACTGAAAGCTAAGTTAGATGTTTAGTCCTGCATAGTTCCACTTAGACCTGGACCTTGTCCAGATAAAAAACAGAATTGGATTTGCTTCCTCTAAGGGCAAGGAAAGATTTCAGAAATTCCTGATCTGCACTGAAACCCTTTCTTTTCCCCCACCGATAAATAGTCAGTAGACTGCTTTGTATTAAATCCAGGCTTGGTTCCTCAGCCTTATTTCAGCAACCCCAATTCATTTGTTTGAACTGTCCTGCTTTCCACAAATAATTAAATCTTATTTGGACTACAAAGAATAAGACTAAAGCATGGATTTGAATTTAGGTCTCCCACATCCTGCCTAACCACTTGACTATTCAGGAATTTTCCTATTTTTTTTTCTTTGAACACACAATTCCAGTAAAAATATTAGTCTTGACAAATTATAATTTTTTGAGATAAAACATTTGCTCAAAGATCTCTGACCAGCTGTCCTGGGTCCAGCTGGGATGGGGTTAATTCCTCACAGAAGCTGGGAGGTGGGCATAGCCAAAGGGCTATTCGATACCATGCTGATGTCATGCCCGGGTTCAGGGGAAGGGTAGCCGGGACCTGGACGAGACCTGGGGATGAGACCTGGGGACGGGGCCGGTTTGTTCGGTGGTGAGATATTAATTGTATCAGTGTTTCCATTGTATTCTATACCTTGTCTTATTATTATATTCTCTTTTATTTTTTTTTCCTTGTGTGGTATTATTAAAAATCTGTCGTTATCTCAACCCACGAGGTTCCTTTTTTTTTTTTTACCCTTTCCCATCTTACCGGGAGGGGAGGGGGAGGGGGGGTCGCAAGCACGTGGTGGCGGTTTGACCCAAGACACCAGCTTCTCTCAGAAGGGTGACTTCTTCAGCATCCATTATTTGCTGTTTTTCAGCCCTAAATGCTGTCCTAAACCAAATGGTGGGACCAATCACCACTTGCAGGGTCAGAACCCTCTACTGGTGGCAACCCAGTCTGAGAACATCTGCCTTAGTGTCCCACAGGGAAGTCTTGGCACTGTAAGCAAACAACATATTGGTTCACATTTAGCAAGACTCTTTGTTTCACCTAAGAAGTAACTCATTAGGGCCTGGCAGTTTGCTAGCTTTTCCTTGTCACTATTAATTTTAAAACAAATATGGGGTCCTTTACTTTTCAATACTACTTTGAGGCAAAAATTTATTCTGAAGCAAATCCCAAAACAATTCATTTTGAAAATGAAAAGTTGTTTGTTATTTTTCCAGGGTTTTTTTTTTCTTTTTTACTAATATTATTAATCAGATTAAGCATAAATTTTCAAAGTTTGTTCCTTCGACCAACATCTACTTAGTCATTCACAGATCCAGCAGAGTACCTGCTCATGGATAAACACAATAGCTGTTGTATTTATACTTTTTGTCAGAAAATATTATGCAAAACTGTTGAGGATATTAAAAGAGCTTAGCCATTTGAAGGAAAACCGTGAATAATCCTTCTTCCTATTGAGAGAAAAAAACATTCATCTTAAATGTGACAAGGCTGTAACTTGGACCATCTTCTGCTGTACCATTTAGGGCCTGACATCGATAGTCAAACATTATTCCACTAAAATACCTGTTAGGAACCTTTTAATGGTGCCTTCTGTGATAAGATCTGAGTAGTGCTAGGAGTTTTTACTTTATTTCATACAACAAATTTCTTGCTGAACTAGTCTAGTTTTATGGGCACAATTCTGCACTTGCAATAATTGTAAGTACCAATTACATTTACACATTTTCAACACTTAGACATACAAATGCTGACATTTGCCCTAACATTTAGTTTGTGGAGATAAAACTGTAATCACAGAGTGGTGCACTAGCTTACACTCACTTTAGCAACTAACACCACAGCATCTTAAAAACTCCTTATTCCCTGCCAGAACCTCGCTTTCCTCACAGCTCTCATAAGCATGGGAAGGTAATTGGTCCTCCTTTTAGGCTGCAAGAATTAATTCTTCCTAAGTGTCTGAATTGTTTCATTGCATTGTACACCTCAACCAATAATTGGATTTATACAATGCTTTTTTTGGCCTGCAGTTGAGTTACAGATATGGAAGTAAGCATAACAGGCCCATTTGGGGCTAATCTGCACCAGCCTTGCTCCTTAAAATGCCTGTTCACAGAATGGTTACTCACTCAGTGAACATCCCTTCAGAAGCTGTAGGAGTCACCAGGATCAGCTCATTAGCTGCCAGTTCTGCTTTACCTCCATTCTTGGAAAAAACTCAGACATCTAATCTGACAGTGCCATTTTCAGCATTCTTTAATGAGTAATATGCACCATTCCTGGTGAAAGCAGAGCTGAATCAACAAGTTTATATGTATATATAGATAAGGTCATTATCGTCTTTATTCACATGTGATACACAGAGTATTAGTTCTTAAGTGCGAACTATAATCATATTAGGCACTTAGTAGGATTTAATTTAATGTGATCTAATTATTTTTTAAAAGTTTTAGAGCTTTAGAGATTCTCTGGAAAAAGTTGTCTCATTCAGTGATTTGCTTAGCAGTTTCACTCATTTTAGTTTCATTAAAATGCATGTTTACCATCTAAGGAAAAAGAGTACTATACTAAAAATACATTTGACTTCCATCTCAGTTCTATTCACTTGTGTTTTAGTTGCAGTTATGACAGATGGTGGCACTTTTTCTAAATCTTTGGTAGTTATTCTTCAGAATGAAAAGTTATTGTGAGAAGTACACAGAAACAATTTAAAGGACAAAATTAAAATTATACCAATATAGTTACAGCAGGAGGGGAACAACAATGCAGTATTGTTAACTACACAGTCAAACAGCAGTAGATTAAAAGCACATACAGAAAACAAACCATCTTGTTTTCTATGTAAATTGTGTAACTAGTTCAGGGGGATAACGAGAGGGAGACTGTTGCAGCACTCTATCACAGTACTTCAGAGAGATGACAATGAACAGCAGCAGGAAATTCAGATATATTTCAAGAATAAAAGTGGAAAAAAGGACACACTGTTACACAGAAACACCACAAAACCTCTCTTCTCCATTTAATTCTAGCAATGTTGTCACTCCATGGGCCAGATTCTTTTTTTTTTTTTTGTACCAGACAGGTGCTCTTTTTTCTAGTTCAGCACCTCCATTATTCAAACTCCACGTTCCTCCTGACACTGAAGTTATTTCTCATTTAATCTCACTACTGAGAATCATAAAATGTATAAACCATCTAAAAGCATACACTCCAGCCAGACTGGCCCCCTGAATCCAGGAGTTTATAAGGCAGCAGAGTAGTTACATTTTCTTTGTTGGATTGTTTTCATCATTCCAATCTCTAAATTCTCAACACTATATAAAATATTCAGGAATAATTATGGGAAGAGTCTATTTTTTTTTAATTAATTTATGGTAAACCAGTGTTTAGGCGTTTCTGTGTTCTGCAGCTCTGTAATCTCTCTTATTTTATCCTTTAAATAAAAGAGCAATAGAAAGTAAGAAAATAAGAATAGTGTACCAGATTAAATTAAAGTGCCATCTAGGCTGGTACCCTGGCCTCAACCGCAACCATATGTGATTATTTAGAGATGATTATGAGAACAAATGAAAATAATACTTCTCTGTAACACTCACCACATCAAAAATTTTAAAGTCTGGGGCACACTGATCTAGATGGGGTTCCTGTGTACACAGTAACTCTCAATATTTTTCCTTTGAATTTAGCCAGTCCTTCCTTGAGCACCAAGTAAACTTTAAGCATACGCATTATACTTGGTAAGAGTCCTCTTGTTTTGAACCCATTATCATCAGTTTTATTCGATTTGCTCTTCCATCTTGTGGTAAAGAGAATGAAATATCAGTTGAGCCCCTGCATGCCACTAAGGAGTCTATAAATCTGAATTATTTTCCCTCCCCTCCATCAACTATGTATTTTCCAGACTGATGACTGATAACTTTGTTGTTTCTCATGCAGAAGCCATTTCATACTCTTGATGGTCTTTGTTGCTCATTTGTGGTTTTCCAGATCTCAATCCAGATCAAAATGATCGAGTGGTTCATTTAGAAGCTTTCTGCAAACCTTCAGTGCCATTACTTGCATTTGCTCTCATCAATCACATATACATACTGTGAACTAATAATTCAGAAAACCCAGAAGTTGTGTCATTTTGATGACAGCCTAGAAAATGATTAATTTCAATGATGACACAAGTCTGAGGGATTCAAGACTTAATGAGACAGGCAGTGGGATTGCAAGATTTTTGATCTGCAAGGATAACAGTTGATCACTGGTCTATTGCAAGAGGTGTGACAGTATCCCCTGCTCCTAGAGGTCTCACTGCTGGCACTCAGGGACACCACGGTGACAGCAAAGCCAAGAGCTGCCCCTTCCTGATTCAGGCCTCCCATTCTGTGGTTGGGGCTGAGCAGAGGAGGGTCTTGCCAGCCAGCATTTGTCCCACCACCCTATGGGAACACCCATTGATCCCAGCACTCCAAACCTACAAATAAAATAAATAAACAAGGATTTAAGTAGATGGCTGTCCTGAGAAAGGAAGAGAAAAGGAGACAGCTGGAGGTGATTGGAGGGATTTGCCTCAATGAAAAAATGTTTTCATCCCATGGAAAAAAAAAGGTTTAAATTAAGTACTAATGGTTCATAGAGAGGGTGGATAGAACATATAATTATGTGTATATGAACAAGCTGGGCTAAAAATTCAAGTTAGATGGTAATTGTTTGTCTCCGTTCATTTTTTCCCTCAGTTTTTGCAGAGTTAACAGCCAATGACTTCATATAGAGTGTGTTATACTTACAAAAGAGATTGTATACAGAAATTGCATGTAACACACTGATTTACTAATCTTGATCATAGGACTGTGGTGACTGTCCAGAAGAGCAGACAGAGGAAACAGTTTAGCAGACAGAAATCCAGCCACTGTTGTTTAAATTTTCAGCTTATGCATGTGCTTCTGCTGTTTGCTTATTTAAAACCTGTCCGTACTCCTCTGGAAAACCTTACATTTGCCTGGGCCTACAGCATTGTTTTGGAAGAAATTCATACTTGTCCTTAAACAAGTTTTAGGGATAGTTCTCAGCAGGGATAGGAATTGACAGGGTCCCTCCTCACCTGAACTTTAAAGCCTCCTGAACCTCAAAGTACCAATTCCCTGCTGTGCTGAGCATGGTAGCAGACTGCCAGCATCATGCCTGGCATCACTGCAGAAGGGCAGTCTGGGTGCTGCAACAACCCATGTTGGGGGCAGAGGGGGAGCCTAATGCAAAAAGGCATTAGTGCTGTTGATGGGCTGTACATCTTGAATATACAATAAGAAAAATTATTTTGTTGGCTTTGCCAGGGTCTTTTATCATCCATGTTGCTGACTTAAAACATTGAAATTACCGTTAAGAAAAAGCAGATGAAATTTTAGGTGAGGGTCCAGACTCCTGCTGAAAAAAAGAGAAAACAAAACTAAACTTCCTTGGCAACTTCATTTTGGATCTGATGTTGCTTAAGAGACTGCAGCTGAATGGCGACCAGCAGTGTCCCTGCCCACACAATTCTCTCCCAAGAAAGGAATAAATTTTAAAGCCTTGGTACCAACACCATCTTCTCGTCTTCCTTTACCCAAAAAGCACGAGCACCACACAGGTCCTTGCAAGAAAGGACACAAAACCAAACTTCAGGCTGCAGCTCAACACTGAGAAAAGGAAAGAACTTCCCTCTAGCACTGTGAAACGGATGCTTATTCACACAGTTCAAGGTGTACACTGCTGTCTGCATTCCCCCACATCACACTTCAGGCATTTAGCAGCTTCCTGGTGGCCACACGGATTGTTTTGGATGACACACCGAAGAACTTGACTCTTCCTGTGCCTTCTTTATGGACACTGGGCACATGAAATGGAGTTCTGCAATTTATTGCATTGATCAAGATTATTGATTAAGGGAGCGTATAAACAGGAGGGGGAACACCTGTTTACGAGGGTGGATAGTGATAGGACAAGGGTGAATGGTTTTAAACTAAGACAGGGGAGCTTTAGGTTAGAGATTAGGAGAAAGTTTTTCACCCAAAGGGTGGTGGCACACTGGAACAGGTTGCCCAGGGAGGTCGTGGATGCCCCATCCCTGGAGGCATTCAAGGCCAGGCTGGATGTGGCTCTGAGCAGCCTGGTTTAGTGGTTGGCGGCCCTGCACATGGCGGGGAGGTTGAAACTAGATGATCATTATGGTCCTTTTCAGCCCAGGCCATTCTATGGTTCTGTGATCAGACAGTTTTTGTTCTGTGCTAGATCTAGGTACAGCTGCAAATATTAAAACTTCTAAAATGTGTAAGATCATACACAGACACAAAGAACAGGGAAAAAAAAAGTTTATCCAGAGCACAAAATTTACAGGGGAAAACCCACAGCAATATAAAACTGGCCTGGCTTTATAAAGTGCTGGAATAATGTCGAGGTGCAAGACTGTCAGTTACTACGTTACATGATTCAGACCTACAAACTGATAATATCTAGGAGAGCATTATTTTTTCTTGAAATTTAGTAAAAAACAAAGTAGTCTAATGAAGAAATAATAACTCATAAAAATTAAGAGTGAAGACAAATTTCTATAAATCCAAACTGTCTTAAAAATGTGCAGAAAAGACATGCAAATAAGAAATAATGCTGGATTGTTGGATAATCAGAATACCTTCTCATTTCCTAATATGAAACAGAACCTTTAAAGCAAGCAAACTATAATGCAATTAAGGAACATCACTGTGAATAATGTGCCTCATTTTTTGTTTCACTGCCCATTAAATCAACCTTAGTACTGTAAACTGAAACAAGAGAGAAAAGCAGCATAAAAAGAACAAACTGGGAACGTGCGATTCATCAATGAGAAGTAGATTCCACCACATTGTTGGCAAATATAGCATGCTTTTGTTAAATGAAGATTAATTTCTGGTTTCCTTTTTGTGCTGTTTCTCCACTCTTCTATTCTGTCTGTAGGACATGGTTTGTTTTTCCTGACAGTTTGAGATTTCTGAGCTACTGCGATGCAGTGCCAACACATACTGTGCACAGTAAGTGAAGAAGAAACAATCTGGCTGTTGTTTCTTGCTTTGGAAATAGCAATTTGCTTCTCATGGCTGTACTTCAGATCCTGCTACCAGGGGCCTGATTTTAGAAAGCTAAATGTTTCTGTCACACTTTTATGTGTCCATTTAAGATGGTTATTCTGATGCAAAATTAAAACTGGCATCCAGTTAAAATAACAAACTATGCAAATGTCTGAGATATGTTGCAATACAGCTTCAGAAATTATACAATCAAATTAGAGGTAAAACAATTGTTGTTTCAATTTACTACTGGCCTCAGTTTTCTGAAGAATCAGGCTTCCAATACTGAACGGGTTCACCAAGGTGAGCAGAGCATTAGCAGTTCATTCAACTAAATTTAAGTCAACAACAAATTTTAAAGCTTTTTTTTTT
>VZTO01023335.1:0-39543 GCA_013400615.1 Syrrhaptes paradoxus | reverse complement strand
AGGAGAATCAAGCATCTAATAATATTCCTAATGTAGATTCACTAAACATAAACAAATAAAAATAAAAAAAAAAAATTAAAAAAACCCAAACGGTTTAACCTTTGAAAGCATACTATCATTTACTGCTCATAATGCTAGAAATCCTTTGGAAAGATTGTCAGCTAATGAATGAAAAGGAGCAGACTCTTCCAGCTAATCGCTCTAGCAGCGCCATACAGCGACACGCACTAGAGACAAGTCAGCTCTTGAAGGCTGTGGAATGAAAAGTTTTCAATCGGTGTTTTTCACTCATCTCCTACAGCTAATTCAGATCCGGAGGAGATGTTTCGTTTGTCAGCCGTGGCTACGTGACAAGGCTGTGGCGTGGACCCTCGACATGCTTTACACCTTAGATTTCCTCAAATGCAGGTTATGAACACGGTTGCTTTCTGCCTGTTAGTAATTACTGTCAACCATGAGGTGACAGCTCAGTAGCTGTCATTTAAACATATTAAGGCTGATGTGCCGGTTCAGAACTTCCCTTTCTGTAGCTCTGAATTATTTAATCACCTGCGGTTCAACCAGAAAAGAGCCTGGGGCTCTCTCCTCTTGCCCCCTACCCACTCTTCTGCTCAAGAAATTGAATCTTCCTTGGACATCACAAAAAAAAAAACCCAAAAACTTCTCAGGAGTTCAGCTAATTCCCAAACTGATCACCCCACTGCAATTCAAAACTTGAGGATGAATCTTTCTACAAGCCATGGGGAGTGTGAGCGATGCATTACACCATCACACACAACCGGGATGAACGCGTGTTGCACATCATCTGGGACAGGTTTGCACCTGGGACCACACACACAGGTTTCAGTGTGACTGTCCTCAGCTCATCTCTCCCTCTCTGGAGAGATACTGAGACAGAAATATCACATGAAAAGAAAGCAGTATTGTATGAGAAGAACACCCTTGAAACACACCCTGGGAAGATAGCAGCTTGAGGCTGGGCTGGACCACAAAGAGGGTGAGGACTGCTGCTCCTCCAGGCACAGAATGGGATTTACAGCAAAGGAACAGGTGGAGAACAGGTAAAAATCTCTATTTTAAGTTCATGTGCATTACAGTTTTATCTGTGCTCTTCTCGTACTTAATACGTGCAGTCATACCAGCTCAGCTTTCCCACTTAGAAGCCACTAAGCAGCTCCTAATAAGCATATAATTAAGGTAGTTATGTTGGTTTAGTCTTTTGTTGAGTCACCCACAATGGCTTGTGGTTCCCTTCCGTGGGAGACTGGTCCCTGGTCACAGCACAGCTCTGCACTGTCCTACACACAGCAAATGTGGCAAGTCCCATCCCAAGGATGTGCCAGACCATAGACACATCGAATCACAGACTGGTTTGGGTTGGAAAGGACCTTAAAGCCCATCCAGTGCCACCTCCTGCCATGGGCAGGGCCACCTCCCACTAGCCCAGGTTGCCCAAAGCCTCATCCAGCCTGGCCTTGAACCCCTCCAGGGATGGGGCATCTCCTGCTCCAGGCTCTGCTCCGCAGCCAGCAACCACATCGTGCCGTGTGAGCTGAAGTCCTCTACGTGGCTCTGACCTGGGGGACCAGTAAAGTAGGTGGTTGACGTTCAGCCAGCGCTCGGCTTTCCCAGGGCCACGCTCCCAGACCTTGCTCAATCTGCACGTTGTGCGGGCTGCGCGCTGGTTTTTCCAGTCCGTCTGCTTTCGCTGCCACGGGTTCCCAGACAGCTGCAAACCAGCAGCTAGAAAATTTCCCCTATACTTTCAAACTCACCTTTTATTTCGTATACTACTTGGGCTTAGAACTGGAAGTCATTTCAAATATCTTATTCCAGTGTAACTGCCATTTATACAAGCTTTGCAATGGAAAAAATTTGATGCAGCAAAGTCCATCAACCGTAGCAATGCCCCCAGCCAGGCAGAACGGCCACAATGCGCTGCCTTTGTGCCACCAACCTCAAAGAGCAGCAAAATGCATCTCACACAAAGGAGGGAGTGCTGCCAAACCACGAAGAACCTGCTCTTACCGTCGCTCGCAGCGTGCACACCCATAGCTTTGCTCTCACCGAGCTTCTAACCTGGGGAAATAGTGGAGATGCATCCCCCTGCCCTCTGCCTTGGGTGGCAAGCAAGGAGACAGGAGGAGAGACATCTACAGAAAACACCTCTTGCTCTTCTTAGATTGTGCATGTACAAAAAAAAACCCCAAAAAACCCAAAATACCCCCAAAACCAAGCAGTTCCAAATGGCTGCACTTGTGGGTTTTGATATAAAATGAGCAGAACACTTTTTTTTTTTTTTGGCCAAGTTTTAAAGACTTTTCAAGAAATTTGCATTAACAGCCACCTCCAAAATTCACAAGAGGTAGTAAAAATTAAAAATGGGAACTTGACCTCTGCCCATTGCCAGAAGAAGATCCTTAAACAAAAACAGCTGCATGTGATTTTTCTTTTTTTTTTTTCTTTTTTTTTTAAATTCAACAAAGGAGAATGGATGTAGAAAAAAGTACCCTCAAAGCTGTGGTTATAAAGTTCATGTCAATGTGCAGCCAACACTTGTGGGGTTCTCCAAGGGTTAGAAATGATGCTCCTGGCATGGGCAGGGGTCAGGGGACAGAAAGGGACTTACTGGGGAGACATAATGCTCTGGCTGGGACCCTGCATGGCATAAGTGAAAGGAAATGTTGCTGCCAAGGGCCACTCCAGCCTCTCCCCTGGCAGCAGCCACCAGTCTGTCCTTCCAGCCTCTTGGCATTCCTCACTGTATTGCCTCCAGCTCTCTCCTGCCCAGAAGAGCCCCATAGCCTCAGCTTTAAGCTCTATACGATAGCTGTGTGCAAATAGATACGAATAATATAGCACACCTCATTTGCAAAGACAAAACACCCAAACCTTTGCCATATACTGAAGCTGAGTAAAGAATAATCAGCTCGTTCTTGAGATCTCAGTACAACCAACAAAAAGCCAACAGGTATTTATTACCAACTTCACTAAACTTTTGTGTACCATCTGGAACCATCACCCGTTCCATTTTTTACTTCATTTCTATTTTGGCCCCTTCAGGGTGCACATAAGAGAATATTTCCACCGAGGAAGCATCTTCCCACTGCAATGGTTACAGGGTAATGGCCATATCCACACGGCCACTGCTGGCATCCAGCACAAACACAGGCTGATGCCTTGCAGAGCTCCAGGAGCAGTTCATGACTATTTACACTTCTCAACCCCATCGTACCAAAAGCTTTTAAAGTAATTAGTTTTCCCTCATTAAGAGACGTGCTGCCTGGGGAAGGGCACACGGGTGCTCCCAAGCCCCATCCTGGATTACAGGGCAGCACGACCTGGGCTTGGAGTGGGAGGTTGGGCTGATGGGGAGGGCAACACCACCGCAACGTTTCTAGAAACACATTATTCCCAAGGCAGAACTCCAGGGGTTATTTTGGCGAGCTCACAGAGCATAACAGCAACAAAAACATTCACAGGACGTCAACACAAAACTCACGGATTGAAAGCAGAAAGATGAACAAAATTTATCACCATCACTTTTATGGACACCCAAAGGTACTCGATGAGACGTTGGATGTCAGAGTGATTTTTTGCTAAAGTTGCATCCTATCCTAAAAGAAACGAAGTGTACGTACCTCACGGACCAAAAAACCTACAAACACAGTCAATGGGGTGAGTGGTGTAAGCACAACTCCAATAAAACACGTGGGGTTTGTACCTTCTCCCTGGCACACCTAACACCTTATTCCATTTTTCTCTTTTGTACTTTTTAGACAATTGGTAAAGTCTGATTTAATATTACCACTAACGCATTCAAACACATCACTAAAACCTCTGTTGCCAAAAATTATATCACAGAAAAAAAAGAGGTAAACCAGACACTGTTCTCTCCTTGAAAAATATCGGCTCTACGCTACAGCACCTACTGATGTGGGGCTATTGAAACCTACAGGATTACTCAACGTGAATAAGGATTATTCCCATGATGAAGGAGTGCAGGATTACATCCATTGTTTGCATATCTTCTGTTATTTACATATCCCTTTTTTTTTCCCCTCAAAACAGAGGCAGAGCATTTAATTACCATTAGCACTAGATATCATTACACTGTACTTTCATCCCTTCAAAGTTTGCCTGTCTGTTGGATGTCAAATAAAATGCTTTTATGATCAAAACAAAGCAAGTAGAAGCAGCAGAAACTGGACTATGTAATTAAAACCAAACAAATAAAAAGAAGGAGAGCTCGTTATCCACAATTGAAACTTATTCATGATTCATTTCATATTCCCGCTGCTATCCACGGCCTCTGCTCTTGGGAACTGAATATTTATGGCAATTTTTGAATTGCCTGAGAGTTCTCAGCCAATGCTGATAGTATCCCTACTGGAAAATAACAAAAAAAATCAAACAACTGGAACAAATACTATAGGTAGATATACTGATAATGAATAATAAAGGAGAATATTTTGATGCTTTTCACCTTATAAAAAAAAGATAAGTGTAGCTTTGGTTCATCGCTGCCTTATGCTTTACATACAAAATCTCTCTCCTTCCTATCTTCAGAAAAATAGTGAAAGTTACCCATGCTTTCCAACAGAACATAGTTAATGTTTATGATATAGAATAATTAATGCATGGTATGAAAGTTATGCAAGTCTCAGCTCCTGTTCCCAGCCCAATCAGAAATGCATTTGGCTGAATAAAGAGCAACACAAGTTACGCCTACACCAGGGAAGCAACATTTCTTCTGAAAAGTAACACAACATTCTTTTAGATTCTCAGTTTTGGTTGCAAGAAATTAAATTTGGATGATAAATATATTTTGGTTTAGTGGTGCGCTACAGGGATCTGAAAATTGAAATAATACAAGTTAGTTTAAGGAGGCTTGGTCCTAACTTTATTGTTGTTTTTGTAGCTGCTGTTTACATGTTTTCAAGAGTTAAAAATAAAGATAGTGCACGCCTTTTTAGGCTGCTTGAATTTATTTTAAAAGCAGATTATTTTTAGAAAGACCGGTGAAATACCGCACGCTACAGTTAGCCTCAACCAAAAAGAGTTTGCAGAAAACATCAAAAGTTGCACAAACTTACCAAAGCAACCCGTTTTCTTCCACGAAGAGTAGCTGATGGTCAAGTACATCTGAGTTACAAAAGACTCTGCTTCCCGGCTCCATTTTGCACAAGGTTTAACCTGCAAATCCACCCGGCTGTGGCGGGCGCAGCGGAGGCACGACATCCTCCCCTCTGCAGACATTTGGGTGCTCTCCGGGGACGTGCGATGGCTCGAGCCCAGCCGCCACTTGTTGCAATGGTAACAGGGAAAGCCAGGATCTGCCCGTTCGGGCTGCGAGAGGATGAATAATTCATGCCTTCCACCTCCTCGCATTAGCATGCTGCTCAGGCAACTCCAACCAAGCCATTCATTTTTGTCCTTTGTCTCCAGGAAAAGCTGGCTGGATTAATGAGGGTTGGCCGTGATGATCAGACCCGGCTCTGCTGATTTATTTAAGGCTGATTGGTTAGAATTTGTGTCCCTAAATGTGTGGGGTTTGTTTTTTTTTTTTTTTTTTATAGCCAGAATATAAATTCTCAGTTTTGCATCCTCCCAACCTCCGGCAGGGCCGTGTGGGTTGTTCGGCTACGGCAACGCTATCCAGCTACAGCACATGAATGTTTCATTTTCCGGACTTAAATATTGAAGCTGGGCTCTTTGTTTGCAAGTGCTTCTCGAGGAAAGTTAAGAGGAAAGCTCCAAGCACGCTCCGCGCACGTGGTTTTGCACATAGTTCTGTGATGACCTCTCGGGCTGCGAAATAGCTAAGACCTGGCTTCCAAAATGTTTGTGTTCTAAGGACATGAAAAAAAAAAGATCTGCAACCAAACCCAGAAAACTGAGAATTTGCTGTTTTTATAAAAAAAAAAAATCCATTGCAGCGTACTTTTTTAAAGAGGCTTTTAAAGGTGATATTTTAATTTTTATTTTAGGTTTTTTAAAATAATTAGCAGTAACACCACCCAATTCTGCGATGTTTCCCATCTAGATAAGTGAAAATAATAACTGAAAATGAAATCTAATTCTGATTAATTGATTGCAAAACTAATAATTGAACACAATTAACAATTTTTTGAATCAATTACCCGTGTAGTTACATAATACATTATTGGGATGTAGAAATGGATTTTTATCACTTGTCTAACACTGCCAAGGAGAGCACTGGAATATTGCAGTACTTTTGGTATCCGTATTCTAAATAGGACACGGGCAAATAATAAAATGTAAAAAAATAGCTGGAGAAGTTATTTGAACTCGTTAAGGATAAAGGTTTTAAAAATATGTGATTCAAGCTGCTTTGCTGTCAGACAGGATATTGAGAGTTAACTTGTACAAAGGGCTTCACAAGGGGAAAATACCTGGAACAGAAGCACTTGAGACACATATTTCTAACGGAGAAGGTGATTACCTACTGCAAATTCTACTGAGTGCACCTCTGCATTTCCTAGATACCATTCTAGATGCTTTTGCCAAAAAAAAATAACAAAAAAGTGATCGGAGGCAGAACAGACAAAACCACTTAAAATGCAGGGAACATAAGAAAAAAATTCCTTAAAATCCTCTTGGCATTGTATTGTGTTTGCGTAGTTCACTGAAGTCCACAGCGCATACCTTCTTATCGGTTGAGTACGGTGATTTAGGTAATCTTGAAATTAAAAAAAAATGTGCATTAATTTCAAGATTTCATCCAGAGAGCCACAAGAGTGTAATGCCAATTGGGGTGACGGACACACCATGGCAGACTTCAGAATGTTCACTGCTCAGCCCTTCTAGAACAACCCAGGTGGACGCACTTTTCCTCCCACCATGTTCTCATTGTTCCAGTTAAGACAAGAAAGAAAAATAACTTGGAGCACCAGGATGTGAAAAAAATTGATTTTGTCTGAGAATTAATAAGTGAAGATTTTTTCTGCTTCTAATATTCTTATTCTAGGCTGTTTTAGACTGAGAGAAACACAACTTCATTCAGTCCTTGACGTAGATGGGAACGAATGACTTCCAAGACTTTGATCACCAGCTTAAAACTGCAGCAGGGACAGGAGTTTGTGATAATCTGCTAGATTTTGGCACCAAGTAGAATGTTTTGTTTCTTCCAGATTGCAGGTGCAGCAGGGTTTCAAGGTGGTGATGACAGAGATCAGTGCTGAGCTCATCCCCTCCTGTGGTGGGCTTCTGACAATGGCCAGAGATGATGATGATGATGATGTTTCCACCTAAAATAATGCTATTTCTTCACCTGCACTAAATGTTGAAAATGTCCTTTAGGATCCGTGCAGCATTAAAGGAAAGGTTAGGCAGAAAGGGAGAAGATGGCCAGCCAGATAATGGCCAACTCAGTCCTGGGAAACATTTTCCTGCAGGATGTACCAAGAGAAAATTTGCTTTTCATTCTGTATATATAACGATATCTCTGGCTGCAGCTGTGGAAGGGGATTATGCAGGTTGACATCATCAGAACAGCTTCAGGGATGAAGTTGGCACGTCCTGCAATTTCTCTAGAGGTCTCCAGGTAGATGGTGAACAGGAACGAGTGCAAGGAAGAGCTCCAGAGAAGGAAAAGGAAACAACTGTCTATGGATGCTCTGTAAGTTTTGCCTGAAAAACTGATTGACACAGCTGTAGCTCAGCCTACCTATTCAGCCAGTGTCACGTATACAAGTCAGTGACAAATTATGGTTGACTGTGCTTGAAAGCTACAGAAATGTTGAGTAGCACAAGCATGAAGATGGGGCTCCTATCCATTGCCATCAAAATATCATCTCTTAGTGCTGTTGACAGTTTAATAGCTACTTCTGCACGTTGGAGAGCATTGTGAAGTACTGCCACTATATTATTAACCTGGGTTGGAACTTTTCTGCAAACGCAGAGCAAAAAAAAACCACACAAATGGAGCTTCTGAAATAGTTTAAGATTAAAGGTATGCTGCTCACAACATGAATAGTATCTTTCTAATTGCATTTCAGGAGGATCCAATAACACTTTAACCCCCAATTAGGTTATCTTTTTTTTTTTCCCAGATCAAATTGATTCCATTCCATTTTAAACATCCAGATGATGGCATTCAGTTCAAATCAAGAGTTTTAAATTCTATTTGTTTCCTCTAGGCAGCATGGGTTGGAAGACCATCCAGTGCCACCCCCTGCCATGGGCAGGGACACCTCCCACTAGCCCAGGTTGCCCAAAGCCTCATCCAGCCTGGCCTTGAACCCCTCCAGGGATGGGGCATCCACAGCTTCTCTGGGCACCCTGGGCCACTGCTTCACCCCCTGCACAGGGAAACATTTCTTCCCAATATCTCATCTCAATCTCCCCTCTTCCAGCTTAAACCCATTCCCCCTCAACCTATTGCTACACTCCCGGATAAAGAGTCCCTCCTCATCTTTCCTGTAGGCCCTCTTTGAGCACTGAAACGTTGTTTTATCTCCACTGCTCCCAATAAAATGCCTTTGTTCAAAGTTGCATCCACATATGTAATTACTTGAAATCACTCCTTGAATACACAGACTTGCATCACACCTTTGAAATGGTTTGCATGCCCTGAATCTGTCACAGCTCAAAGACAACATATATAATGTCACATATAGCATAGCTGGGAAGGGACAGGGCGATCTATGGAAAAGATTTGGGATTCTGGAGATGAGAGTGTGACTGTCTATTGATGCCTTTAAATTAGCTGTCGCTGTAGGATCTGTCAAGGTGTTGCAACAAATGGGTGAGATGCATCTAGGAGGTGAATCCACTCTCTGCTCTGCCCATGGGCTGACCCTTCCCTGTTGGCTGTCCTTCAGGGTGTCACCTCAGGTGTTTGGCTTGTTTGGTTTTCCTGTTGTTCTTTGGCATCACTGGCAGGTCACGTGTTGCCTATGACTGCCCCCTACTCAAGGCGGCCCCTACTCAAGGCGGCCCCTACTCAAGGCGGCCAAGCTGACCTCAGGATGAAACACCAAACGGTGGCTCTTCTGGCACATGGCACCAGGAGGGACAATGCTCCAGGACAGCCAAGGACAACACCATTAACCAACCCTGGAGAGCCATGGTAATGGGGTGGCAGACTTGCCAAAGCCAGGGTGATGCATTCTGCCGCGACATGATTCCCCATCTGTTTTTCCAAAGTACCAGAAAAACAAAGCAGTACAAAAAAAAAAAGTCAAGCTGTGCAAAGAAAAGCCAAAAGCCAGAAAATTCAAAGTTAATGCTGATTCTTTAACTCAAGTCATTAACTCAGAGGCATGCCTGAAGTCTGGGCAGAAGCCTTAGCTGAACCCTTGCTGGTTTGTGCAACGAGCTGAGGATTCACACATCCGAGAGGGCACAGATTCATACGTGGATATAGGAGGGGAGCAGGGACTGGGTAGTTAAAGGGCTGGAAGTCACTGGTATGGGGAAAAAGAAGGGCAATGAAGAAACAGATTTCCTGAGAAATTAA
The DNA here is from genome assembly GCA_013400615.1 of Syrrhaptes paradoxus. Classification (NCBI taxonomy): domain Eukaryota; kingdom Metazoa; phylum Chordata; class Aves; order Pterocliformes; family Pteroclidae; genus Syrrhaptes; species Syrrhaptes paradoxus. Next base: position 30,059 of record VZTO01023335.1, on the reverse strand, counting down.
GTAGGGGAAGGGAGGTGAGAGAAGAGATAAGCTCATCCCAGAGACTGGCAGAAAAAGAAAGATTAGAGACACTAACAAATGAGAAATAGGAGAGAGAAGACGTGTGTTAAAAGCTGGCCAGGGAAAGAAAGAAGGGCAGATGGGAAAGATAGGGAATAATTGTGAAAAACACAGAGTGAGAGGAGAACGACTTGGATAGGGATCTGGTATCGATCTGGCACAAAGATGGGGACCGGAGTGAAAATGGAAGGAGGACGGCAATCTCTCAGAGGGGAAGAAATGTAATCAGGACAGTGAGAGACCGAAGAATTAAAATCAAGAGGAAAAAAACTCCTCGCATATGGTGGCAGGGGACAGAAGAGTCAGAGCACGTTGGATTTGCTCCTCTTTGGGAGCCGAGGTGGGACAGGATTGAAGTGTCCTTTCCCCTCTCTGCCCAAGATCCTTTGCATATGGATGATGCTGGCTGAGTCCTACCCTTAATTTCTGCTTATTATTTCAAAAATTCAAATTACACTAGAAACAGACACTAAAGCAATCAGACTGCAAATGAAACACCCCGAAGTAAGGAAATTCTAAGAAAACAGAGGAGGAAGGTTTTGGCAAACCCTGTGATCCATACATATCCATATTGCCCTTCTGTTCAAGATCTTACAGTACTTGGGCTCTTTGAAAACACACACAGCTGGATACTTACATTTAATTAAATAGTTTTTAAGATAATGACTACAGCAGCTTCAGCATAATTCACAATTAAAAGCAATCAAACCCCAAAATTCAAAATTGCTCTTATTCAAATATCTGGCATCAGTAATAGCCTATATAGAAATGGGAGTCATAAAACTCCATCCCAGAGTTTACAGTTGCACTAAATACAGATTTATGGGTAATAAGAAAGCTCGTGCCACTCGCTTATTAAACTAAAGCTGAGACATCCCAAAAAAAAAGTCTTTGATTAGTTTAAGCTCTTAATTTAACAAAACAAGCAGTTTAAACAAATACAAACTACTATTCTCCAGCCACCACGTACATGAAACATTTTTGCAAGATTAATAGTCACAGGTGATTTTCTAACAAGCTAATTAAAGCATAATTTAAACCTAAGAGCAAGGATGGTTTTGCATTAGTACCGAGTCAAGGGAAAGAAAATATTATCTGTTCATAAAAACCATAGTACTGGTTTTGTATAATTCCTCTACGTTTGTAATACCTACAAAGACCCTTTAGAAAGGAAGCTGCTTGGCTTATAAAGTCACGTAATAGAAGTACTTGTGTAATTTTTCCCTTGAATAAACAAGAACATATTTTCTGTTCCGTCATGTAATCCATGCATTAAGGGAGAACAGCGCAATGATGAGAAAANATGAAGGATACCTTTCTGTTACAGACCTGCCCATCCCTATAGAGGATTCTTTATTCTCATTCTTTATTTAATAGTTATTGGATAAATCATTAACCAGCACCCCCTCAGCTGAAGAACAAGACTTCAGAGCTGGTTGTAGAGAAGGGATGAGAAGTTGCAGTCACCTTCACCTGCAGAAGTAGGAGCTTGAGAGCAGCAGCGTGGGACAGACTCGTGCCACGTGCCTCATCTGACGTCCACCACCAGAGCCCATGATGGCCAAGGAAGGTCCAGTGGAACTGCTGGAACGGGACAAGGAATAAAGGAGGGTGTCTGAAATTTACTGGGAGCTGCGCTAAAGAACAACATTGTCTTTAGACATGAGAAACAAGAGGCTTTGGATACAAGTGTCCTTCGAACCCAGAGTGAAAAATCCCTTCCTTTTTGTTATTAAATATAACGCCACCTAAATTCTCCATTGCACTTTTTTCCTTATTGTTAAAGAAGAACTGTCAGTATTGCACAACCTGGGCAATTGCTTCATGGGCAATTTGTACAAAGAGGAAGCACTTGCTTTTTTGACTCATTTTAGGTTCTTGAAATAAATAGAAAAATTGACGTGCCAAGTATCTAAAAATGAGAAAGTCCCTGTAATAGCCTCTATTTCCTCAAATATTTATCTCCCAAATATTTTTTTTAAATTTAAATGTTAGCTATTTAATTGCTAATGAAGAAGTTGATATTAACCGGGTTCAAGTAGTAAATAGAAATATATTAACTGGCTGTGCTGTTCATGGGTCTTGATTAGCAGAACTGATGGATTTGGATTATATCTCCATCACTGCATCACCAAGAGAAGACTATTACAGTTTAAAGAATCCTAAACACTTAAATGAGAATAAAGTGAGGGAGATGATCTCCTACATAGATGCACCATTTAATATCGCTTCCCAGAAGCAGTGTTACTCAAGCTCATGAAGAGACAAGTCCATGAGTTCATATAAATTGATGAAAGCTCCAGAGTTGGAGTCAAATTCTGTGCTTTTCCTGCACCGCATTTCTAAGGTCTTCCCTAGACAACAAATGTACGAGTTTTGTTATTTAACTGCACATTGCGAAGTGCTCATATTGCTCTTGATTCACTTCTGTCTCGGACTATTAGAAATCTCTCCCTGACCCTGACAAATCCCAAACCACCTCAATTCTAGCCATCCTTCTTCGCAGATAATATTTTCTGGCTCATTGCTCCAGCCAAACGACTCCTCTGTTCGCAGCCCTCTTCCCTATTGCTCCAAACACAAACTCTTACAGAGATGCTGAGCTCTGCCTCTGCTCTGATCCTGACACCGACTTGGTGTCACCTCTCCATTCAGAATTGCCTTTCTTGCCGGTCTAAATGGACTGATAGAATTCCCCTCTCAAAATATGAAAGGAGACCCGATTTTCCTCTTTTAAACCCTCCCTTAAAGGCCACCTCTGCTGCGACTCCACCATAGAAATAACACCAAAACCACCTTGATAATGGTCAAGGAACTAACGTCCCAGGACACTGCATGTGATCCTCAGAGTATCCTTGTATTTCTCTTGGTTTTTGTCTTTTCCAACAGTGAATTCCGTGACACCATCACCACATTTCAGTTTCTATGAAGTACCCGTCCCCATGAGCTGAGCCACCTGGCCAGTCCTGCAGCACAGATGGGACCGTGACTCTCCGTTGGGCAGCCACATCCTCATAAATAAATCATTTCAGACCAGATCCATTAAATGTTTTCCCTTTCCTATTTTCATGGGTTCATTAGGGCTCACAAGAGAGGTCAGCAGAAAAAAAAAGCGGTATACCTGAATCAGGAGCAAGCCTTTACATTATCTACAAAATTTTTCAGCTGATGTTTAGCAAATTGTCTCCTCCAGACCATTCAGAGGATTCCAGGACAGTCCCAGTGGGAAGGGATGTGGGAGGGCTCAGGTCCAAGCCCCGCTCAGGGCTTTACCCCAGCAGGTCTTGGAATTCCCAGGGAGGGGACAGGATAAAGGCAGAAAAGCAAAATCAAAATCCTGCTTGCCCACTACAACTTTGGAATCACTTAGATAAAGGAATAGCATCAGATCACAATTTTAGTATTACCAATGCTGTCCAGTTGTCTTATTACAGTTTAAACCCAGAAATTATCATTTTTTTCCAGATAAGGTTATAAAGACATACGTGCTGCCATGAAGCATCAAAGCAAGCCCAGGACTGCATCCTGCACCCTCATCTACTGATCACCTTTCCTTTGGCTCCGAAACAATGAGCAACAAGTAATTTCATTGTCTAGTGTGTGGGGCTTCACATTTTGCCTTTGGCCATCATATCATCTCCTAATTCAAGTAAGAAAATTATACAAACTCGTACAAACTTATAAAGGGCTTTCTTCACTCCTTGGTGTCTTGTTGCCTGATTTTCCAAGAAATTCACGACCTTTGTAAATAATCCAAAAGGGAAGGGCGAATCAGGAGGTGCCAAAAGTTGGTCTGACTGCAAGTGTTGCTAGGAAGGGTGTTGGTTTTGAAGAAGTCATGTTAATGGGAGGCTTCCAGTAAATTAAAATTTAAACAGGTCAATGAGGTCAACTGCTATGATTACGCACCAGAATTTGGGATGAAGGACAACACAAATGTGTTCCCATCTCTAAGTCATAGGTGACTGTATCGTAACTTTTTTCTCATGATAAAAATGAAGCATCTGAAATATCTTCTGCAGGAATTCAAGGCAGAGGGATCTGTTAGATTAAGAAACTGCACTGTGGTGCCATCTTAAAAAAAAAAATTACAAGGCAGGCAAGGAAGGAACCCATATGTCACAGAAGGTGATCCATAAATTCTGTCCGCTCAGACCAATATTGGAAGGACACTTCTGGTCTAGAGGTCTGCTGGCACATCCTCATAGGTATGCACATTTTTAATGGACATGTTCTTTGGGACAGAGCTGGAGTGTCACATAGAAGACTGATGGATCTTTCAAGATGGAAATATATTAGATGGCTAAAGAGCAAGATAAATATTTTTAACATACAGGTTTTGAAAACTTCAAGTTAATGAAATCTTTTAATTTCATTACATACCAACAAAATATCTTCCGGTCTCTGGGAACTCTGAAAATGTACGAATGTAAAATAAACAGTGCTTATCACCCTTTAAAACTTGGTATCAATTTCCTTACAGGAACTGTACAGGCTTTACCATTGTCTGCTCTCGTAGCGGTTATTTAATTAAGTGGTTCTCCTTAACGCACTCTCAGTTGCTGTGGGTACGGAGCAGGTCCTTCCAAAAGCAGCAATCATACACCGCGAGATGGGTTTACTCAGCTGTGGCACTTCTAAGTTGATTTAAGCAGGCTGTCAAAATGGAGTGAAATTAATTAATTCACTGGAGAGCTTTGCCTTCTCCCAACTTATGTAAAAAGTGATGCAAACCAGCGATAATCACATCCACTTTTTTTTTCCAGGCAAATTGATCTAAATTATTTTAATAACGCTGAACCCCTTTCTAATAGAGAGGGGCAGACTGCTGAAGGCAAGATACCTCTCTACTGCAAAAACCCAGGGGAAAAACCACCTTTTTCCTATCACATCTCAACCAATTTCCTCCTCGATGGTGGCTTCTTGCATTTTTGGTGTCTGGCTGCACCGCACAGCCTCCCTTCGACAGCCCCAACTGTGGCAGGGCTGGGAAGAGTATGGCAAGGATGGAATTACAGACAGCAGTAGCTGGATGATGTCCACACCCAACCATTGGAGATGCTGAAGTGGTCAGTTGCCTTCTGGTTCTTACAAAGGCTTTTTTGGGTTTTAATGCTTCCCTGGTAGCTCAGTATACAATTAGAGGTCGATTAGAGAAAGTAGTAACGGGGTATTTCTGCTCTAATCTTCTCTCCATTGTGAGTATTAATTAAAGGGCTTTCCCCTCTTCATTATACAATAAACACGAACCACTTCTTGAAAATGACCATTTTCACTTAGTGATGCTTTTATCAGCAAATTTTTAAAAAAGAAAGAAAAAAAGAACCACACTGAATACCAGGAAGCTTGGCAGAACAGGAGACAACCCCAGCATGCTACACATCACTAGGAGGTAAGGATGACCTCATCGTTGACCTCATCACATCCCAAACTCACCTCAAGGGGATTGCTTTGGTAGATGGCTTCACAGGTGAGCTTGCAACCTCTTACTGCAAAGCAGAGGCTGAGTTGACATTTATTATATACTCAGCCATGACCAACAAGAGGGATTTTCCACTTTGCTTAGGGAAGAGCTAGCATGCAGATGACATTTCTTTTAAGCCACTCAGACTAATAGCATAGAAACTTAAAATAAATTAAAGCAAGCAGTAATAAAAACCTATTATTAGGAGCAAACCTGTAACAAGGTTCCATGACAGCCAGCCCAGGTGAAGTAGAAAATCACAGAGATTATTCTTGTAGGTAGGATTAACTCTGGTTTAACTCACTGGCTGAAAAAAACCAACACCTTATCTTTTAGAAAAATAATTCACACAGCAAGTACTCTCAGTATCGTGGGTAGCTGGGTTAACACACAAACAACAGCAGCCTCCATGCAAAGATTTCTGAGGTTGCTTTGGGATATTTTGTAGATTGAGGGGAACGAGGAAATGGTCTCAAGGCAAGGGGAGTGGGAATGTGCCCTACAGACCACCAGGGGCTCAGAGGACCACACAACTCTACCATCATTTTCTCTTCCTAATGGAAACAACCTGCAGGACATCAAATATTGGCTCAGGGCTCCAAACAGAAGGGATAACATGGTTAACAGACAGAGATATATCTTTAACTCACAGGCTGCATTTTACTGAGGCTTTGGGCAACCTGGGCTAGTGGGAGGTGTCCCTGCCCATGGCAGGGGGTGGCACTGGATGGGCTTTAAGGTCCCTTCCAACCCTAACCATCCTGTGATTCTATACTATAATCTACCTACATACAAATAAAAAGATACATAAATAAACCATGTAAAGTAAGGAAGACAGTCTTGAAGAGACCTTTGCAAGCAGTTTGGATTTTTGGTCCCCCCCCAAAAAAAGCAGCATAAGCACTTGATGGCAAATCAGCACAAAACCACTCCAATTCTGTCCTCCACCACTTCCAGGTTATCTGCTCCAACTTCTATTTTTTTCAGAGACAAAAAACCCCTGTTAATACAGAAAGTTGTCTTGCTTTAGACATAAAATGCAATTAAAATCGTACGCTGAGGATCAAACCGTGTTGACTTCTGGAGCGCTGGATCACACCCAGCGCAGTGCGGCAGCAGAACAAAATCTGACCGTCCTCGGCATCGCCTTACAGAGGTGGGATGCTATTACAGAAGCTGTGTCAGAGCTCTGATTTGCTTTTATCTAGGGCTGTATTTCAAGCTTCTTCTCCTGATAACAGTATCTCAAGGATTCAGCCTATTAAAGTTATCTAAAAGTGATAATCGCTTTCTCTACAGGCAGTACACGATACACTTCCTCTCCTTCTCTCCTTCCATTTTCCTCTTCGTTGAGACCTCTCCCTCCAACCACCTCTTTCTGTGCATCTTAATTTTTAAAGGCACCTATCTTTGTCCATTAGTTTGCCTCCGCCTGCAGCACGACCTCATTTCACTGTAGGGTTGCCATAAAACCACCTACAATCGCCTGTTTGCTGTCCAAACACCTGCTGGGTGTTCCCATCCCGGCGAATCTGCATTTTGCTTTGCTTCTCTTATTCTCTCCCTCCCCTGCTTCGTACGCTGACACTTTTTCCCTAATTATTATATTTACACATTACCTTCTCCACTCGGCGCTCCCATCTTTACAGTATCTCTGTCAACAGATTCACTTCAAACATACATAAGAAGATCTTGAATTTTCGCCCGTTTGGGGATGTAAATAAGGCAGCAGGATGTGTTACCCCATTGGTGTAGACAGGAGCCTTTTTAAATCTAATATCACTCATATGAAAGAGTCAACTGTTGCAACTGCAGGTAAAGGCTAAATTAAAAGAGGACAATTTGAGAAATCAAATTCTCCAGAATTACCTGGGTTTATATTTTGTCATGTCAGGGTACTGGAGGGGTCCAGAGGAGGAGTTCCCAGCTTTGACACTGGACACCTACAAACACAGGCTGGCTGCTGGCTGGCATCTCTCTGCTCCCACAACACAGCATGAAACTGCACCGTACCGGTCAACATGCACAATTACCCCCAGTTCTCAAGGAAAAAAACCAAGAAAATATATATTAAAAGCCCTAACCATCTTACCCTGCCTCACAAGGTGCGTTATAGCCCATTTCTCCATGGGGTGCCACATCCATGTCCCTTATGGACCAGGGAAAGCTGAAACCAGCCACAAATCTGGTACAGCTCTGGAATTTTGGGGATGCTAAGAGAGGCTGGCAGCCTTCTGGTCTTCCCCTTCAGCAGAAGGCTCCTGAATAACTAAATCTCTCACGGATAAACAGGGAATTAATCTTGCAGCAGGTCCTAAGCCTGCAGTTTCCAGGTGTGACCCCTGTGTCAGGCACCCATGGGTGCCAGCTCCGCAGGAACCAGGGGAAGAGAAAAATGTGCTTTGAAGGTAATTTCCAAACTACATCAAGTTGTCTTTTCAGCCTTGATTTATCTATGGACCACTCTAATTAATTAAGCCAGGGAGCCCTCACATCACCTTCCCAGCAGCTGCAGGACAGAGGTGCCCAGTGCTGCAGCCACCCATCATTTTCCTCCACACTGTCACAGCCAGGATCTGATCCCTCCTGCCTGCAGCAGCTGTCCTCCTCACTCGGTCAGGACCTTAGGGGCAAATTCTGCTCCTCTCCAGCAAAATCCTTTAATTGCAGCTCTTGCATTAATGCAGTTGCTCTCGGGATGAATATTTCCAGCCACCCCACCTGGCCAGCCCCCATCCCTCACCTGCAACCCCAATGGAGTAAGAGCTGTTGCAGTTCCTCCTGTTCTTCTTGCACCTCTTGAGTGGCAGCCAAGCAGCCTAAAATTTCCTAAGCTCTTTCTTAACTCACCAGGTCCATTTCTAGGTTTCGCCAAAAAACAGGGGATATGTGGACATATCAGCTTTAACTTCCTTGGAAGAGTTCTTAGGGCTAGAGGATGGGGAGAAACCCAACTGAGGTGGGAAAAAATCAAGAGACTATGCATCCCTCCAAGCAGCCTTGAGAGCACTGTCTTAATGGTGCCCCAGTACAGAAGCCCTGAAAAAAAAAAAATAATCTTTTCTCCCTGCACCTTTTTTCCTGGCTCCAATACAGGTTCCCTCCCTAGGGCAGAGACCAGTAAAGCTACAGAAGCTTTAGGGCAATCCTCTACGTGGAGTATGGAAGTGTCAATATCCTGCACAGCCAAAGGGAAAAAAAAATTTAAGAAAGAAGAAGAAAAAAAACAAAACAAAACCAAAAAAAACCCAAACAAACAAAAAAACCAACCCCACCCCAGACAGCAATTCTGTATTCTTCCAGGCTGCTCCCCCAGCTCCCTAAATACACCTCCCATTAAGTACAACCACCAGCAGCTGTTCTCTGAGACCTATTTTAAAAAAAAAATAATTCTCATTGGTTAACCACTCTGGTGGGTGGGAGGAAAGAGATTTAAAAAAAAAAAAAAAAAAAAAAAAAAAAAAAATAAAAAAAAAAAAAAAATATAAAAAGAAAAAAAAAAAAAAAGAAAAAAAAAAAAAAAAAAAAAAAAAAAAAAAAAAAAAAAAAAAAAAAAAAAAAGAAAGACACAGCTGAAGTTCATCTGAGCTCAGCCCTCCCATGTCTGCTACCATGTCTGCACTCTGGGTTATTCCTGAATGTCAAAATAAAGACTCTGAGCTTCATAATTTCCCCGGAGCGCCGTCGTCCTGCAGAGAGGGTTTGCCTTTCCGTGCTCGGCTGCTGCCAGGGGAGAGGCGAGGGAAGTGAACCACTCTGTTTATTGAGTTGGTTGTTGTAACAATTTAAACTAAGCTCAGCATTGCTGGCTGCTGCTTTTGGGTCAGTTCCTGGAATCAGGAGGTTTGCCTTTAGCTCTGCGTACCGGGGTTTCTCTGCTTTTCTAACACAGTTTTGTCCCGGCTTCAAATCCATCTTCTAACCCGAGAAAGGATTACTCACTGTTTGATATCGCAATTAAAATGGATCAGGAGGAGCAAGCAACGATTGATCCTTCAGCCGTTGTGCTGATCTGCCGAAGGCGCTGACTTATGCCCACGAGCACAAACACTGACTCACAGGGATCAATACAGGAGCTGGGTGGCACTGCCCGGAGGTGACACAAGCTGGGCTGGTTTACAACTGCTCCAACAAATGCCCTACAGCCCTGGTTCCTCCTATGCAAAAAAAACCCAAAACCAAACCCTCAACTGTCCTTCGAATGACCAAAATGGTAAATTCATTGGACCTGTATAGGGCAGGTCTATAAATGAATAAATTATTCAAATTTGGTGGTTTTTTTTTTTCTGATGCTGCAGGCAGACAATTAAATGTGATTGAGCTTCCCAGGTTAGTAGTTTGGAAGTTCTTAATGTAGGTAATCGTAATGACAAAATACTTGATGAATTATAAAAGAGGTCTCTATAGGTTTTACGCCTCTAATGGCACATTAAAAAAAATGCCAACGGGAGAAGATGTTGTGGTCTTAGCTGGGACCTAACTGAAAGGGATCTTAAAAATAAAAAAAAAAAAGGTGGGTAGAGGAGGATCTGCCTTACATTCTGGATATGTCATACTATGGGGAGTGAACACATCCTCAGAGTTCTTTAAACTACATTTTTCCCAGCTGCAAAATGATGTCGGTAATCGTAACGTATATTGACCGGAAGGGAAAGCAGAGGCAAAGTATCTTCCTCACCCTGCGATCAGCTTTGCAAGCCAACATTGACATTCCTTTGCCAAAATCAACACTAAATATTTGGGATTAGCGTTCCATCGGTAAATATCAATACTAAATATTTGGTTAAAATACCCCAACATCCCAAATATTTGGTTAAAACCCAATTCTACTGCCTGCAGGTCAGCAAATAGTTAATGTTTTAAAAACCATCTTTATTTTTTCATGTTATTTTGACCAAAAAAAATCCAACAACAAGCAAGTTATCGCTGTATTTTTCAGTTCAAACTGGTGCTTCGTTTACTCCAAATTTGCAAACTGTTCCAGCTTTTTCCAAACTGAATTATTATTTTTTTTAATCAGATATTCACCCAATAAATTATATCAGCTCTTCCTCTGTGTAGGAGTTTTATCTGTTGGCTTTAGAACAAAAGGAAAACTGAATATGAGATCAGGGTCTATCAAATCACAGAGGAGAATCTATTCCTCTGATAACCTTCCCCTGCTTTGTTCTTTTCATTGTTTTTTTCATCCTTTTTTTTTCATCTTGCTAATAATTTTCATTCATTTACCCAAAATTATTGCCATGAAAGATTTCACCCCCAAGACTGAAGGGTACAGTTGGATATTGTACCCTATAAACTTCCACTCCATGGAGCTCATGGAAATGGATTTTGTTGATTTTTCCCATGGCAGAAGATGATGTGGTTTTAATGAAGCATTAGTAATATGGCCACATTAAATGCCACTTAAACCCTCTTCCAAATTGGTATTGACCGTGTCCAAATGGGACTACGTAGCTATCCCTGCGATGGGAAATATGTGTGAATATTATATTTTCATCAGAGGCAGAATTTTCAACCTGATACAGAAATCTCAAGAGCACATTATCCTATTCTCCTAAGTGGATCTGCCTTTCTGTACAAAGGAGCTAAAAATAGATGAGTTGCTGTATTAACAACAACCCAAAAAAAAAAAAAAAGGCTTCTAAGTAATTATCAACTATCGCCACGTGTTGAAATACCATTTTGTCCCGTAGCTGTTTCAATCAATACACTATTTATTTTCAAATAACCATGCACTAAGGATCATTTGGACATATAGCCCATAAATACACATTACCTCATTATCGACCCTTTCTATCCGCTGCTGCATTATTAACATCTCACTAAAACAAGCAATCAAGCAGTAAACAGGAGGAATTTATAGCAGTAAGCAATTGGAATGACTTTCATACAGTGATTGCTCCTTCCAAATGTTTTTTTTTTTTGTAGGGATGACCAGTTATTACAAGGACCATGCCCCTGGGAATTCTTTTTCTCTGCGACACTCTTTACAGAAAGGGAAATTTCACTTGCAAGCCAGTGGAGTGGGAAGAAATACAATATTTGCAATGAGCTGTATCGGGGAATGTACACAAGACAGTCAAATTGAGAATGCTGCATTTCAGTTCCAAAAAAACCCCATTGTTTTAATCCTATAAATCCAATTTCTGCAGTTGCTCACTAGCCTAGAAATGAAACCAACCAGTCAACCACATCCTGAAAGCCGAATTGGTTCCTTTTGACTTTTTGGTGGTTGAGGACTAGGGGCTGTGCTCTGCCGCATCCGCCGTGCCAGCCTCCTGCAACTCACGCGGGGAAACTCTCCTCCTCCGGCACGGCGGGATGACTGATGGCTCGCTCAGCGAAGATGATCAACTCCAGGGCAGGACCAAGGGCTGCGGTGGCAGATTGCCAAGAGCTTGAGGGCTCCACCTCATTTGAATGTAAATTTCCATCAGTTTTCAAGCCGTAAAGAAGGGTAGCAGTAGCACTTGAATATTTCTTGGTAGGTTTAAAAGCGTGTTGTGTGATCACTGGGAATAAAAACCTGAATGTGACCAGCTTCATCGCCTTTACGTCCAATTCAGGGCTGTGCCTTGAACCCCTTGATCTCGGCGGCGGATGCTCAGCATCCCCCAGGATGCTCATTGTAGCATCCCAAGTTCAGCCCTACTCCCACCATCTTCATCTCAACGATATTATTTCCACATCCCATCATTAAAAACAGAGGTCATGCCCATCTGCAGACCTGTTGATATCCATGCCTGGAGACGGGGATTTCCCCGCGCCTGGGCTCTCCTCTTCCTCCCTCTAGAGCACGCTGAGCCCAACCCAGCCTTGCTGATACGACAGAATTAAATTCTATGGGCAGAGAGGCTGTATTAAACTGCTGAGCTTGCAAAAAACACTCCCATGTGTACAACCTATAGTAGCTAAGAATATCCTGAGCATCTCTACGCACTCCTGCACTGCAGGCGCTGGCACAGCGATGCGGCTCTGGGAGGATTAAATCCATTTTGCGGAAAACCAAGATGAATTGCAACAGGTTAGGGGAGGAGGTGGAGAGGGATGCTAAGTGGAAAATTACTCAGAGAGCAAAAAAAGATTGGGAGGGCAGAGGTGGGCTCGTGTGCCAGTGGAGAAAATAGGAAGGATGAGTTCCAACCTTTGGATTTAAGATTCAGAGGGAGGAAGGGGATCATGCAAGAGCTTGCTGGCAGCCCCTGAGGCTGGAGTGGATATCTGGCCACGGGAGCTGTGGTCAAGGTGATCTGGGTAGCTGCTGGATTCGTTTTATTTCCAAACCTTGTGCTTATGTTCCTTCTGTCAATAAAAATCTCTGCTTGAATAGAGAGGCTGCAGCGCGGTGTCTCATTAAGCCTGAGAATTCAACCCTCTGCTGCAAGCTCTGTCCTCCTACGCTATTCTAGATCATTAAGAAATATTGCCCGAGCTGATCCACTAAATCCTGGTATTAGCCAGGACAATTAAATCTAATAGAGGGGGAAAAATGGGAGCTAGTGGGACTTCTCAGTGCTGCGAGTGCCAGCTCTGGAGCTGAGCAGCACGGAAGGGATGTGAAATGGCCAGTTACCGCCCTTCTGTGGGGCAAAGCTGGGAAATTTGATGGGTGATGTGTCTTAGAACAGCTCTACAGCACAATCCTGCGTCAAGAATGGGTTTTGTTCAATTTTTGTTAAATGAGGTGGATGAGAAAGGGGTGTTACCATGTGGGCCACCCCAGCAACGTGACAGTGGTGACATCCCCATGCACTTAGTTAAGTTAGAAACGGATATACTCACAAAGCCCAAATCATTCTATTTTAAATTGCTTAAGAAAATGCTCAGAGTTTCTCAAGATGAATAGTGGAATACCTTGAAGTGAGAACATAAATCCCAACGCTGTCATTCTTTTTCTCCAAGAAGTTATGAAACGAAGCATCCAAAATAAAAACTCAGCCCGTTGTGCTTCTAGGATTTTACTTCTCTGGCAGACGGAAACTTTGGTGACTTCTGAGTTTCAAAACAACGCCCTAAACACGTCAATCATTAGCAGCAATACTTAACGAGATTTGCAGATAACCCCTTAGCAGAATACGTGGTGATTAAGTCAATTTACATGATTCGTCTCCACTGATAAAAATCTCCATCTATCCTTTATAGGATACATATCCTAGATATATTACAAAGATATTCCCAACCTTAATAATGTTTGCTTGGAAGTTTCTTTTGACTCCTACTTTTTTTGCCAGGTGTTTATCCCAACAACCTCAAGAGGAGATCTCACGGCAGAGGATCCACTTCTGCGACGCCACGAATGAGCCCCTTATCCGCGGCGTCACAAGCAGAGCTCTCCCAGCTGAGGCTTCAGGGGGGAAATTTTCCTTAGGTGGCATCACTGAAATTGGGACGTGGCCAAGGTATCAACATTGGCACTCCACTTTCACACACGCACGCACACCTACGCGCGCCGAAGAACGGCAGAAACTCTAATGAGCCCGGTTCCAACGGCCGTGTCAGCCTGCATTAACCTGGGATTTAAGCTCCAATCTCACCTTGGTTGAAGTAAATTGCTAAACTTGCTCCAGCTTTAAAAGGTGTAAGATCAGATCCTTACATCTGAAAGAAATCAAAGAGAAAAGCTCTGCCAGCTGAATCGTTGGCAAGTCTATCTTTTCTGGAAGCTTTGATTCCCAAGCCGGCCGCGGCAGGAGGTGATACCGCAGGATTGTGTAACACACAAACCCCCCCCCCCAGCCCAAACAATTAATGACTAATTGAAATTACTTCCCCTGAACTGACCTAGAGCCATATGGATTAAAACAGATTTCGGAATGCTAATTACACGACATCATTTTCCCAATTATTTTTAAAATTGGATTATGTACCGGCAGATAGGATGTTTGAAGCAATCCACTAATGAGCAAATCATGCATAAAAACTTGTTTGTTATGTTGGTGATTGAACAAAATAAGGTTGCGGGCATGACGTCGTGGCCAAATAAACAAGAGACACCAAAGAGATTCTGAGAGTAGCACCAATTTGCGAGCTATAACGGAGGTAGCTTCAAAAGCCGTGCGAAAGCCAGAGGATGTATTTTAACAGGTATTTCCCTGGCTGGAAGGGCTCTAGAAGGGCAACCACCAGTTCCACCCATCAAGCTGGGAGCTGAAGCAAAGATGGGTAAGAAGATGCCCCATCCCTGGAGGGGTTCAAGGCCAGGCTGGATGAGGCTTTGGGCAACCTGGGCTGGTGGGAGGTGTCCCTGCCCATGGCAGGGGGTTGGAACCTGATGATCTTTAAGATCCCTTCCAACCCAAACTTGTTTTTGATTTTGTGAAAAAAAATCCAGGCCAAGAGGGACACGTTGTGATAGAGTACGGTGAAGGTATCTTCTTATTTTCTCTTATTTCCTAGCAATGGCTAATGTTATTACTTGGTTATTGGGGGTTTCAGGGTATTTTCCTAAGAAATTACTATGTTACCTAATTGACCCAGGAGCTTATAATCCATTTTCAAAAGTTGCTGAGGAGCTTAAGAATGTCAATCTGATTATCAAAGGGACTCCAGTATCGCATTTTTATAAACGTCTCTCCCAGCTTTCTGATCTAATCAAGAATAACACAGCGATTTAATTGCTTCAAATACCCTACATATTGCAGGAGCTGAAACTCTTTCCATTCCCTGCTGAAATACTATAAAATCTAGTTTTAGTCCCTTTGTCCCTCTCTGGCTGAACAGTTTTGCTGTGATTCCAAGGCAGCTCAGGACATATATGTAGCATGTAAAGCTCCAAAGCTTCAGATTTAAGTCTACAAACATGAAATAATATTCATTTCTCAACCACACAGAATGTGTAAGTTGAGATGTGCTTAGCTTTAAACTTTCTTTTTCTGAGTATCTTTCCTAACAGAGAAATTCCGAGCTCTGTGCATCATTTGAAATAAGCTTTTTTTTTCCTCTTTAAAGGACATAAATTAAAAAAAAAAGACTTTTTGAAAAACTCTGGATATTTTTACTCCCTGGATTGATGAAGTCAGTGAGCTGTGCACCATTCTTTCCTCATTCACATTTCTCCTTACCGTTTTCAAGGTCTATATTGCCCATAATTTTTAAAAAAATCTCCTATAATTACTGAGATAATTCTTTTCTGATGTAACAATTCTGTTAAAACTTCGAAACTTCGGTTAAATTTCGCTGCTGATATCAAAAAAGGTACAGAACAAGAAGAGAATGAAATTATAATGCACTTTGTAGGAACAATCAATGTCTTTGAGTCACTCTCCCATTTCCATTTTTTAAACTATTTTCTCTGGTGAGCCTTAAGACAAGACTTCCATAGCAACAGAAACAAGAACTAGCTCTACATTCCGATTTTTGCCAACCGAATTGCAAGAAGAAAAGACTAACAGTGGTAGATTATTTATTTGGAAGCCGTTTGAATGAGGGACAGCTAATATCAATGAAAAAAAAAAAAACAGTGTTTTTCTTCACCCAGACATAAATCAGAACCTGAACAGCATATTCTGTTAATTTTTTCTGTTCAAAGTATTCTCACTGTTTTCAGTGCAATGGTAGAGAACAATTCTTGCTGTTGGGTTTTTTTTTTTTATTTTAAACTTGAGATATAAAGCTCAGTTTCCTCCTGATGAAGTCCTGACCCCACTGAAACACCGAAAGGAAAGTCAAAGATCTTCCTGCTGTTAACTTCAGTGGCCAAGATTTGACCTCGAAGAAGTACTTGTCTCATCACCTTTTCTTCTCTGCTCTGGTTAGCCACAGAACCAGGTGAGTGCCCAGCCAGCGAGCAGCACCACAAGATTTCATCCTTCATGTACAAAGGGAAATCCTTTATTTCATAAAGGACAGCAGTGACCCACCAAAAAAAAAAAAATTATGGGCAAAACCAGAGACCTTGCAGGTCAGCGATTGCATCTTCAAACAGCCAAACCCGGCTGGCGTGGGCAGAGTGAGAGCTCCAACAGATGTGTGGAGCTTGGCAGGGCTGATGGTTTCATCACTTCCCATTACAGCTCAGCTCCTCCTCATCCTCATCCTGGGCTGTGATCCCCATCCGGCACGTGCCAGCGCTGCCGCAGCCAGGGGAGCCACCGTGACCCCCGAGGCTGGTGCTATTTTTCCCAACAGGATTTTCTCTGGTCTTAATAATTTCCCGGAGGTGTGGCAGCAGATCCAGCCACTGGATCTATTTCAGCCCCATACTTGGGTTCGTGTTCAAATGGTAGGATGACAAACAAGCCATCACTTTCTGCTTGAGAGCATGAGTATTGTTTACATTTCAGGTTTTGAACGTTGAGGGTTTTTTTTCCCCGTTGCTTCCGAGTTACAAAACAAGAACCTGATGTAGCAGCTCAACTGTGCAGATGCTTTTTCATTATTTTTATTTCCATGAAATGTGGATGACTGTCGGCAGTAAGGTAACACTAAAGGACATCTTCTCTGCCTAAATGCATCGACACCGAGTCATCTTTGAGTTTTATTAAAGGGATGATGCCCAGAGGTTTCACCACAGAAGTCTCACTCAAGCATCACCAATTCTAGGTGGTCACTAGATCCTTGACGCAGATGAATGACGTCTGGGAGAGAGCTGCCACAGAGCCCCACCACCTGTACATCTTCCCCCAGGATTTAATTTTACCTGTTCTGGTGACTTTCACAGAGCTCACTCCTGAGAAGTTCTTTGAGAAATTTGAGAAATCATAGCGTTAGCTTCAGTGACATCACTTTGCATCCACTTAAACAGGATTGTCTCCATCTCCTTTTTATTTTTTTCTCCTTCCTTCACTCTAGTATCCCTCCGCTTTGTTTCTTGTTTACTGTTTAAATTAGATGCTAAATAATTGTCTATGAAAACCCTATAAATGTATTTTTCGTACATTTTACCTTGTATCTAACATAACATTGCTTTTCTTGCCTTTCTGGTAGGACTAAGTAGTTTCACTGTTTGAAGCACTTACTGTTCCCAAGACTCTTAAAAAGGAAAAAACACAGAGAAAAGCCATTGCTACCTGCTGTTCCTTCCCTCCGTGACACCTCTCTGCCCCTCTCGTGCCTATTGAATCAGAACTTGGCAAAACCAGCCCGAGCAAACCCGAAGGCACGCAAGCACGGATCCTACAAAAACATCAGCTCCCTGCTCGTCAACGGGGTAGAGATTTTGTTGTAAGAAGAAGTTGCATAATTCTCATCTGTTGTGTATATTTTTCCACGGTCCTTGGGGGGCTTAGTTAGGGCACGGCAAGGGAGATGTCAGGCAGAGAGCAGGATGGATTCGGGCAACAACAACCTCTCCATCCCATCAGGGAGGTCATTGGCATTTGGATCTGATGGAAAGTCCTAAAATCTTGGACAGTTGGAGCTGATTAGCTCAGTGAGAAGGAGTCCTGGCTCCGTATCTTTGTGTTACACAGCATCTGCCTCTGAACTAAAACTTTAACCTCAGAGCAGGGTGCGAGCACGCCTCGGAGAGCCTGGCGCACGCAGATGACACTGCTCTCACCAAAGGAACGGAGTTGGATTTGCAAATTATTTACATGGACACACAGGATATTACCAGTTGTATAACTCTCATTTGCTTCAGTGATGTTAGCGTGCTGCTGCAGTTATTTTTTTTAAAGTGGTTTGTAAGGAAAGATTGTCTTTAATATTTAAAATTTTTTTTTCATGAAAATTTAATTGTGTGCTACGGTGAATTTAATCTAATCTAGTCAGCGATCTTCTGATAATCCCGAAAGTCAGCAACTTTACCCCAACTGACTGAAATTTTTTCTTGCTTTGCTTTTCTTGCAACTGCTTTATCATTTTAAAATGTTTTGTTTCGAAATTCAGATTTACCTTACGCCTTCCCATTGCCACTACATTATCCTCTTTCCGTGTAAACAGAGTGCACTTCAAAGAGCATATATCATTATTAATAGTTAATAAGAGAAATGGAAATAAAAGCTCCACAAGCTGGTCTGGTAGCTAGGAAGCGATTCAGTGCACTTTACGGGAAAGGCTTTCGTGTCTTTCTGAGATGAGACGACTCTCTTGCAGGGACATAAAAACAACTCCCTATTTTTGCACTTACAGGATATTGTCATCTTCAAATAATGAATATCAGGATGAAGACAAGTCAAAGAAGTATCCTGGAGCGTTTTCACACTAAGGATGGCAGTTGTGCTTGATTAAGGGTTGCGGGATCAGCCTCCCAGTAAGCAGTTGGCTGTGGAATTGGATGCATCTCCTCTCCCCTGAGCTAACTCCATATCGATGACTTCAAAGGAACTGTAAAAACTAAGCAACAAGCCATGATCAACCAACATAAATACTCAATGACAGAGAAAAACTATTGGAGGGGGAAGAATGATTTTGAGTCCGTAGTATTTTTCTACAAGGTGTAAAGAAGCTAGCGGGGTTGCGTACCCGCAGTACACGATGCAGCAGCATGGGAGAGGTGAAATACTATTTATCCACATTTTCGTTAAGATAGTTATTAGCTCAGCAGGAGATGCTGGGTTTAATTTATGATCTAGTTCACTGCGGGTGGTGGCTACAGGCAAATGATCAGAGTGAACTTTTGACTCAACCAGCCCCATGAGTCACAGGATTTCTGTGGTTTCCCCAAATTACAGCGGCTCCTTGAAGCCCCACGGGGAACAGGTCCCCAGGTGCTGGGCAGTATGCAAATATTTGGAGAAATTATATTTTTGAGGATGAATTTTCCAGCGCTCTGCATGCACACGCTCATTGCTATTCAGTGAATACAGCAAACGAGGAAGCTGTCTGTTATCTGGTTGGGACTCAAGGAGAAGTCCTTGATCAAAGGACAAATATCTTTATATTTAGTGATTCCCTAATCATTCTCTTGAAAAGGTTTAACACCAGTGATGGGATATTTATTTAGCTGTCTATATTGCTCTCTTCACATTAATGACATGCTATTTTTCCTTCTACTTAATTAAGACCAGCTTCAAAGAGACCCTTTTACAAACACATTAGGGTTATCTGGCTCAGAATTTAAAATGGAGCACTGTTTGGTCAATACAATCGATTGAAGAGATCTAAACCCCTCTCTGGGACACTTTATTTCTGTCTTGGAAACTTTTCAATGCTTTGCTTAAGGAGGGGGTTGGAGCCTTACAGCCTCCTACACCATTAGCTGGGCACTCTCAGAATGAGGGCAAATAGCACTAAAAAACCCTTCAAATGGAGCCATTGCCTTTAAATAAAACTGTGTGAAAGGGAGGTGGTGAACCTGTCATGCTTTTAGAAAGATTAGGGATCATGAAGAAGATGATGCTGATGACAAGACACCCGCTCATGTATTTTTAGCTTCCACAAGATGCCATTTGACAGATAAAAGAAGAACATAGAACCTTTCATCCACCCACCCATTCACCCAATCATCTCCATCCATCCATCCACCCATCCGTCCACTCATCTATCCGCCCAGTCATCCATCTCCCTGTTCACCCATCCGCCCACTCACCCATCCACCCGTTCAACCATCCATCCATCCATCCATCCGTCCACTCATCTATCCGCCCATTCATCCATCTCCCTGTTCACCCATCTGCCCACTCACCCATCCACCCGTTCAACCATCCATCCATCCATCCATCCATCCTTCCCTACCTGAGTACCAAGTTGTGCAACGATTGAACTGGAAAGAGATTCAATCTGTCTTTCTTGCAAAGACAACAGGAAATCCAGATTGAGCATGTTAACGTGTGAAGATCTATGTAGATGCAGATGCAACACATTAGATGCACTGTTAATTTATATTTCTTATATAGAACGCAGTCTTGGAGTCGTGAATCTTATTTGGGATGGTTTGATATAGAATTTTTCAGGCTTGCCCTCATTGCAAATAATGTTGAGATTGCAGTAAATAAATGAATTTAGAGAAATTTTAAATATGTCCTCTGGGACAACTTTTCACCTTGTTGCATATTCGAACATTTTATCTCTAGGTGTGAACTTCCTAATCAGGGCATTTGCATTTTTACATACATCTCTCATGTTCATTTAATGATGCAGACCACATTGTACTGTCCGAAATTCTAAAACAAAAGTCTAATTACACTGCAAACCTACAGACAAAGTTAGCCTAAAGAAGGAGCATGAAAAACAGCAAAAAAAAAGTACCTGAAGAGTTACCAGACACAATGAAATTATATCTTTGTCTCACTCATTTCATACTTCCACAAAATTCATGACAGTAACTAACAATTTCATGGTAGTTGTCCCCCAGCTCAACAGTAAATTCTCTTATTCTGGAAAAAATTAGATAGCCATGCATGCTCCTGAGTAGACTTTGAAAAATAATTATCATGTCTGTACATCACTAGTCTCTCGCTTCTCATTTATTTCAGTAGAAAATGCACATTTTGCAATGGCAAAGTTTGAGTTTACAGATATCCTTCCTGCATTTCCAGCATCTGAGTGTGAAGGAGGATTCTGTGTTCAGGCTACACTGGGATTCATTCCTATCCTATGACAGTATCCATTTCAATATGATATTGATAACATACATTTTTGGATGGTTAATTTAGTTCAAATTTATCTGTGCCAAGATATCAAGCTGATAATTGATCTCCAGCAAGCAGCAAAAGCAAAAAGCAGCCACTAACGAGCACTAGATTCTAATACCCAGCAGTGCAAGCAAGCCCCATGGCAAGCACAGGAGCCTGCTGATTAATAGCCAAACAGCAGTAACAGCTAAAAATTCAGTCTAGCACATTTCAAACAAGTCTGTTGTTATCTTGAACCCTTCAAGCCCCACGTTTGGCGCCAAAAAGGAGTGTTGTGGTTTAACCCCAGACAGCAAAAACACCAGTCAGCCGCTCGCTCACTCCTCCTTGGTGTGATCAGGGAGAGAATTGGGAAAGTAAAAGTGAGAAAACTCATGAGCTGAGGTAAAGACAGATTAATAGGGAAAGAAAAGCCGTGTGCACAAGCAAAGCAAAACAAGGAATTAATCCACTCCTTCCCCTGGACAGCCATCTCCAGGACAGCAGGGCTCCATCACGTGTAACCGTTACTTGGGAAGACAAATGCCACCACTCCGAAAGTCCCCCTTTTCCTTCTTCTTCCCCCAGCTTTATATGCTGAGCAGACTTAGATTTCCCTCCACCTGTGTCTGCTATATTTTGATATCTGGCACTATAAAAGAGAGGAAAAAACTCAGTTTGTAAAACATGAGCTCCCTTTATTTTTCATTAGAGAGTTTTATGTACACTTTGTTATGCTGATGAGGTGCAATTTGTCACATAGTTAATGGGGCAGGATACCACTAATTAACCAGAGGACATACAAGCCAGTAGATCCAACTTTACGAGGAGCAGTGGCTGTAAAAGTTTTCCCAAAGTATTAGATTCTGGGCTTTGCATAACGCGATATGCCTCTGCCAGGCACTTGCTGTGAAAATAGAGCCATACCCAGTACTGCAGGGTTGCTTTCTGTTGAAATTGGTGAGTTTTTGCCACGTGGGTCTTGCCTTTTCATTTTTTCACTTGACCTTTTCTGAACATTTCAGTGGGGATTTTTCCAGCCCACTCACCTAAAACCCCATGTAGATTCTGCGCCGTATTGATTTTGTTCATCATAGAAAACGCTGACTGAAGATCTAGAATAAAACTCTACTCCTCTCAGCTTTTTTACAACTTCCATTCGTTCACAAAGGTCAGAGGAAAATGCCCTACCCCACCCTCCAAATGAGTGGTTGCTTGGGAACTGCAGAATAATTTTCAGATCGTTAGATACATCATGAGCTATTGTTCAAACAGCTCCACGGTTCTAAAGACGGGCAAGACCAGCAAATTCAGCTTTTGGTCATCGATTTTTTTTTTTTTTCCTACTCCTTGTGATAATTTTAGTTGGGATGTCAGGAGCGTATCTTAAGAACTCTTCACTTCTACCATCTGCTTATCTATGCAGATCAATTATTAACAGGAAGACTTAATTCAAGAGCGTACCACTGCCTGCAAAGGGCCATAATTAACGCGTCATTTTTTTTTTTTTTTGCGTTCAACTTGCGGAGTGGGTGAGAAAACAAATATATTATATAGCACTTGGTTTAATCTTCAAGAGTCAAGCTGCAATCTTTATATCCTATCTGGAATTTGGGTTGGATTTTTTTTCCCCTAAATTACCTTGCTATAGTGATAGTAGAGATTCCTATTTCCACATTTGATAGTTTTTTTCGTACGCAGTTTTAAAAGCAGGAATAAGACAGCTAAAAGCAAAAATTTCATTCTAGTTTTCTCTGCCTATAATTTCGAAGGCAGAGGATCCTCCCAAAAGAATCAGCAAAGAGACAATCCTTGCCCTTACCTCTTCCTAAATGATGTTTTTCCATCTTATTTAACAATCCAAAATTTTCCAGGGTGCTTTTTGCGTGGAAGACTATAAAATATCCTTCTGGTTTTTAGCTTTTATTGACAATTTTTATCCCTCTGGAACAAAGGATTAGTTTCTTTTTTTCCTATTAATAGGCACATTTTTACAGTGCTTGCGCAACTGTGGAAAATGGGCACCGCAGCATTATTTTTTTTGTCTGCTTACTCAATTCTTGCCGTCCAAAATCAGCTATTTCAGAAATATCTTTCAAAGTAGGTCAGGACAGAACTATATAAGCAAGCAGCCTATGAGTACCTTTCCAAAAATAAGGGATGTACCCTGATTTGGGGGAGGTTCTGGGTTTCTGAAGACCTCATTGCCTACACCACTGCATTTAAAGGAATCTTAATTAGGGGTGTGAAACTAATTATGTGGTTCAGGTGCCTGTGTTGGAGCTGTAGGTGCTGCTGACAGATGGGTGACAGTGTAGCAGCAGTCGCGATGGTAAAGGTGATAAAAATTTAGATTATTTTGGTCCCTATTTCTGATTTGCCTCTTTTAGAGTTGTTTTGGATTATTTGTTTCGATATCCTAGCAGATAAAAATTTGACTTTTATGGGAGGTTCATCTCCTTCCTTGTCCAGAACAGATGGAGGTACCAAGGGGGATGCTGGAAGATTTCAATGAGATGTTGAATGAGGTTGGGTTTTGGGGGGCTGGTATTTTTTTTTTTGTTTTAAACTTTGAAGTGTCATTGGGCATTTTAAGATCTAAACAGATCTGAGCCTTGGTTTTTCTCTGCTTCTGTTCCCTGCCTGTAAAACTGGTTAATCCCATTTACTTATCTCACAGGAGCATTGTGAAAATGCATGTGTATGAAGATGGTCAGATGTTCGTATATCATTTAACAGGGAAATATTAGTACCTAAAATAAACATCTGAAAGCCTTCCTGTCCAGGGCAGAGAAATACAAAGAATATTTTTTCTGTGCTAGCAGCCAGCAAGTAATTTTGAGAGTGAGTAATTCTTCCCTTCAGAGACAAGCACCGAACACATTCACCGAGCCGTAGATTGAACTGGAAATGTGTAGTGAGCAAATGTTCTACCAAGTCAGGGAGCCCGTAGGCTGATCTCGCCCATTAATCCAGAATTTGGCATAAAAGGGATCACAAAAGAGCATGTTTGTTTAATTGGTTTTTCTTACTCTGATTCCTTTCAAGTCCATCCTTTCCCATTAACAACAGTCTTTAGAAGCATTTCTAGCCAGGCAGACACCGGGAATTAATCCCCCTGATAATGAGGTTTTCTGGCACAGTGGTGGCGTTGCCAAGTCTCACCGTTGCAGATGTGTCCCGAACACAGCGATCCTAAAGGCGAGGGACCGCGCTCTGTCCTTTGCTTTCCTGTACTTGTTTTTTCCTTTTTTTTTTTTTTTTGTTTCACAATGAAAGTCTGTTCCAAGCCCCGACAGTCGTGCATGAGCTTCTACTCAAACCCAGAAAACAATTAACAGAGCTTCATTTATTATACATCTGTATACATATCATTATCTTAATCCCATTATTTGTGAGCCAACAACTTTTTTGTTGACCTGATTTTAATAGAATTACTGCTCTCACTCTGCGCACTGGCTACAGATTTACTGCAAATGGAGGAAAGACGAGGAACTTTCTGCAGAGCTATATATCAGCTAAAATCTCCGTCCACATTTCTGCAAATTTAAAATGAGAATTTTGTGTGACTAACAATTTATAGAGCTTTTTTGGGAAGCATGTTAGAAGTTTTTTAGGGATAAAGCAATTCAATGTCTTGGAAGTCTCAATGAGACTTAATTAGACCAAAGAGGTCTTTGGTGGAGCTGAACTTACCATGTCTGCAAGAAGACTAAGTTAACGATGCCCTGATGGTACCATGGCTTTTCAGATGCTCCTTTATTCTAAAGCACAGTTACCAAACTTGTTTGGAGGTTTCACCAAGTTCTAGCTTATTTTTGAACATTTTTTTTAAGTTATCAGTAATATCTTGATTTTTTTCAATGCTTGTGGAAAAAGTCATTTCTTCTTTTCCTCCCTCCCCAGCTCCTCAATTCCTTTCCAATTCCTCCCGGCCAGAATGAAACCAGGAATCAAGAGAAAGATGTCTAGGCTTGGGGATGTTCTTTAGCAAAGGTCTTCCCTACCTTGTCAAGTGAAATAATAATCACATTGTTCAGCAAATTACATTTTCTGTTTCTGGGATCATCCCATAGGATAGGCTAAACCAAGAGGAAATGTCTCAGAGAGGTCAGTTGACCAACATTCTTCTATTTTACTGCGATTTTACGCTCCCTCTGCTACTCAAACGGAAACGACCGGTTAAGCCAAGCAATGATCCCAGCCTTGGGTAAGGCCACGCACCCACCACCCAGTCCAGCCCCCAGGCCAAGCTCCCGTTAGCACGTTGTGCCATGGACCCCCCCAGCAGCACCCCTCCGGGCAGTCACCCAGCCAAGTTTATTACACCCGTGTCGGAGGCGCAGACAAATGGACCTTTCAGCTGGAGCACGGCATTGACCCGCAGTCGATTGAGGACAGCAGGTGGGCTGCTGAGGTTTGAAAAGTGCTCTGACCCAATAATCAACCCAACCAAGGAACAGTACATGGCACGAACTGCTGCTTTGTTGTTTTTTTTTTCCTCCTTTGCTAAAAGATCTTCTTCTAGCTTTGACTTTAAATAAGAATAGAAATGTAATCCTCCAGATTTCCTTTGGATTTCCTTCTTTCAAAATAAATTTTTAAAAATCCTCACTTTTAGAGATTTAGATTCTCACCTTTAGATTCTTTTTTTGCTGCCAAAGAAGGAAAAGGACCATTTTTGCACAGAAAGAGCATAGCCATAATTTCAATCCCATTTATCAGCAAATGTTCTATAGCAAGACATGCCTATATTGCTTTGGAGCCCTATCAGACAAGATATTAGCAAAAACTACCGCTACACAGGTACTTGTGAAAGGCTCCCAGCAGTTCTCTTTGCTGGCATTTCACAAGTGGCCATCATCAGTTCATGAACAGAGTGCCAAATCGAGATACTTAGGGAGTTCTTTCCTTTCTGAAAAATAGCCTTGCTGGGCATCTGAAACGGAGAGAAATATCCTAAATCATCTATTTGCGAAGAGTTTAGCCATTTAAGGTGAATTTCTATCACCCAGCACAAGTAAAGCAAAATTTTGGTAACTCCTGTGGGTGGTGGTTGAGGACTGACTTCCTTCTGGAATCATAGAATCACAGAATGGTTTGGGTTGGAAGGGACCTCAAAGATCATCGAGTTCCAACCCCCTGCCATGGGCAGGGACACCTCCCACTAGCCCAGGTTGCTCCTTCCAAATAACGTTTGGATTGCGCACTAACCTCAGATCTTCCATCCTGACCCCTTTATACAACTCTTAAAATTACTTGAGACCTTTAACCCTTTGACATTGAGAAGAAAATTTATGACACAAGTGAAGTCTAAAGAAAGTTCATTTGTAGATTCCTGAGCAAGTGCCTCTGCAATAAAGGGGCTGGCTTGCTTTCAGAGAGACACGGAAAGGTCTCTGAATGCCTGTCATCTTCCAGAATAACAGCATCAATATGCATGAAGGTTAATGTCTCGCAAAGGACCAGGAATCTGCATATCACATTTATCAAAAGATGTGTAAATGAGCCATATAGGAGCCTCCTACAATGCCTTGCATAATTTATTCCATGTACAATAAAAAGCTGATCAGATTTCACGCATGTTTACTTTTCACAAGATAACTGCTTGAATGTGTGAACTAGCTCTGGAATACAAATATGGTTCAAAGGAATGTGTTTATCTCCCTGACATTTTAATCTTGAAAACTTCCTTATTCGCATTGTTTTGACGAAGCGATTCCCTTTTGTGAGAATAATCTCTCCCAACCATGAGAGGACTCGCTTTGTTTCAGACATACAATATATCTGCAAGTTTATTAGATATGCAGAAGTGAAACAAAAGACCCATAGTAAAAAAAATATTTCTGATATTATTTTCTTTCTGGAACTTTAAAGGAGAGGAAAATTAATTAAATCTGAAGTGACATGTTGAAGTTTTAGAAACAGAGAAATCCTGGTTTCATAAATAAGTGACAACGTGCAGAACCTCATGCTGCAATCCCTTGCTCTTGGAGCAAAGTCCTTGACAAGTCATCGGCTGCAAAGTTGGGCCTTTGTACGTCCATTTCGTTCTCCATGGTGGCAAATAGCTACTAATTTATACTTGCCTCACATTCATCACCTTAGTCCAAGTATTACCTAAAAGCAAAATGCAATTTAAATTTTTTTATTCTGGGTTTTTTATCGCTGTGGCATCACTTGGAGTGTCTGAAGCTTCTACTCGTATCTAAACATTTCCGATTGCAACAGATGGACATTTTCCCCCACAATTACAAATTTACCCTTATCTTTACCTTCTGCTTCCTTGCTGTGATGTCTTTGTTCTCCAGTGTCTAGCAGGTGCAGATGAAACGTCTTTTTTTTCCCCCTCAGTTTTCCTTTTTCAGTTACTTTCCACAAAACTGGTTCTCACCAGATGGATGTCTTCAGATTCCGTACGCGAGGATCACACCCGGTGTTTCCTGCACACACATTCAGTGTTGCTTGATGACTTTTCATGCAGCAGATTTTCCCAAATCCTTCATGCTGGAGGGAATCCTGCTGCTCCTGGGAAGCCTGGCAGAGGAACAGATCTCTCTTTGTTTCCAATTCAGGTGCTGAAAGCTTTTTGGAGCTGCTGCTGAACTCACTCCTTTAACCTCCCCACCCAACTACTTTCAAACCGTGAGATCAAGTTTTCAAGCTCGTTGTATCTAAAGATCCGGAGAGATATTTTGGCAGGCAGAAGCCTCATCCCTGGCATCGCACTGCCCTACCAAGTCTTTGAGAGCCCATGTTTGTGGTGCTGCCCCATCGTCCCATGGTTATCGGGTATCTCCCACCGCTCCGGTTTCAAAGGCGCAACCGTATTTCACACGGAGTGAGATACTCTGAAACCAACGATCTAATTGCAAAGCAAGTAGCTGTATTTTCCAGCCTCAAAACTCTGCTTTTAAATAATTCTTAAATGTCTTTTAGGGAGTTTCCAGAGCTCTGGAGTTTTGCAGAACTCTGCAAAAGCTTTTTTCCTTAACACGACTGATAAGTGAGCGTGCATATAATAGATGCAGTGTCCTTACAGTTAGAACAGATAAGATATACACTTGAGTAAGAAATAACTTCCCACGCGGAGTACATTTTGTCAAATTATTCTTTAATAAAAGAGCCTCATGTGTAACAAAGCTGCAATAACAAATTCTCCATACTCTTGTAGGCTTTTAGGATGGATGAATTCTTACAAACTCGCAGAACTGTATGAGTAGATAT
Source organism: Syrrhaptes paradoxus (assembly GCA_013400615.1). Lineage (NCBI taxonomy): Eukaryota > Metazoa > Chordata > Aves > Pterocliformes > Pteroclidae > Syrrhaptes > Syrrhaptes paradoxus. The sequence goes on along the minus strand of VZTO01023335.1, from coordinate 1,811 downwards.
TTCTCGCCGAGTATTTTGATTTACAACAACAAAATCTTTTTCCTTCATTTATATTATCATTGATACTTCATCATCTTCATGATGTCGTGTCCCTATCCTGGCGTTGTACCAAAGCCCAGCAAGGACACGGCTACACTTTCAACAGGTCCAGAGCATCAAGCCCAAATGGATTGCATAGGCAAAGAAGGGTCACAGCAAAAAAAAACACAAACCAACAAACAAAAAAAAAAGACAAATGAAACCTTGGTTAATACTGTGTGGGGATGAAGTTGATCAGTGGAATTTGTTCATCTAGAGGAATTGGGATTTTGCTGTGGCTGAATTCCAGGGAGGATGCTCAAAGGCTTGCAGCCATTGGGTCTACAGGGGAGAATTTAGTGCCAGATCCAGGCAGGTTCATTTAAGCAGGTGAAATGAAAATAAATGAACTTCATTTAAAGAAAAAAAAACAAAACAACCAAAGAAAAAGCAATTCTTTTCCCAGCAACTCTAGGGAAAGTCAGGGTTTGCCTATTGCTGCCTTCGTTAGGGAGAAATTTCTTCAAAGAAAGAAATTCTCTTCTGTATGCTCCACCTCATTCTCTTGTTGCAAGCCTTACACCAGTTTTTTTCAGGAGATGTAGGCATTGGGGTACAAGTGGCATTTCTTCATCACGTCACAAACGCTCACCGTTCGAATGTGTCCAATTAATATAATCAGACGGCTTGAAAAACCGTCCTCGCTGGTTTATGTATAAACCTAGAGCTTCCGGATAATGCACTGGAGATTACACTGAACATGGATTATCCGCAGTAAAAAAGAAAATCCTGTTGAAGCAGGATCCCTGAAACACTTGTTGTTTATGTTGGAAAAAAAAAACAACAAAACAAACCTGCTAAAACAGTGTTTTATTCTGGGAGACCAGTTGCCTCTGTGTGAGTCATCAGAGGAGTTGAAGTCAGCGAAAACATTTGTGATAATACAATGAAGCAGCAGAACGAGTTTTTCCACAATGAATGCATTCAGAAGAGGCCTGTGTACTTCCCCACAGCACACTCTGGTGCATTCACAGTGTGCTAAGAGATGTGATGGAGGAGTATGTCTTGCTTCGAGATAGATGTTGGGCTATTTCAGATTTTTTTCCACGCTAAAATTGGAAATGTCCTAGGAAAACCAAACAAACGTGAAAAATGAAACTTAACAGCAACAAGTCGCATAAACAGAGAAATAACCTAGTACTGTTCCATAAAATTATTAAGTCAATGGTGTCAAAACCCTGGGATTTCTGTGCTGGGACCATTCAGAGAGATGCCCAGGGCACAGCGGAGGAGACAGGGTCATCTGGTGTACAATCAGGTTTGGGGATTGTAGCTTTTGTATACTTGAGGAAATCTGCTCTGTCCAAAATTTTAATTTATACACATAATATAAATATAAATGTTATAAATGTAATTTCTGTAATGGCATGGTACTTGTGTCTGTTAGGACCTATACAGCCTGTTCCTGAGATGCCCTTGGACTGAAGCTGGTATGTTGATTGAATTCAGAAGGGAATCCAGGGAAAGGAAAGAGTTTTCCTGCCCCTTGAGAGCTGACCATACCCTTACCCCTCTGCTTTTTACACACTGTATTAATCGGGCTGGCTACTATGGGTGAAACGTTCTGATGGAGAGGCTTTCCCTGCAAGCTGGGCAACACAGTGTTTTGCTCTGCTCTAATTACGTCCTAGACCTTGGGTGGTGTTTCCAGGCTCTGTCCTTATCTTCCGACTGTGTGAGGAAAGCAGCCAAGTGCTAACATTGGGCAAAGAGGAGGGACAAGACAGAAAATC
>VZTO01023333.1:116691-135461 GCA_013400615.1 Syrrhaptes paradoxus | reverse complement strand
GGGGGGGGGGGGGGCGGGAGGGGTGCGGGGAGGGGTGCCCGCAGCTCCCCCCCCATCCCCGGCATCATCCCCCTGCGCCGTGACCCCCCGCCCCGGGGGAGCAGGGAGGAGGGGACCCCCCAGCCCCCAGGATGTGGGGTTTGCAAGGGTGGGGTCTATACCCTCAAGGGGGCTGCAAAAAAAAGGGGGGGTGGGGGGGACAAAGACACCCCTGGGGCCAGACCGGTGGAGATGCGCCGCGTCCCCGTGGCTGTGTGCGGCCGGTTCGGGGCGGGGAGGGGGGGCGGCCCCGCTCGGTAACGCCGGCGGCGGTGTGGGAGCAGCCTCGCCCGGGGTCCCGGCGGGGGTTTAGGGGTGTCTGTGGGGTGTCTGCGCCAGGTGGGGGGCACAGTGCGTGTGTGACATCCAGCCGTGGGGTGCCGCGTGTCTGGAAACCCGGGTGGAAGAGCCCACGGGACCGATCCGTGAAGGGTAAGGCAGAAATCCTCCCCGTCCCGCCACCCCAGTGACATCCATCGGCTCGCTGGTTTTAGGTCTGGAAAGCAAGGTCCGAGGATGGTGAAGCTGGGGAGTAATTTGAACGACAAGAACAACAAACAACCATCCAACGAAGATGGTTTTCAGACAGTTCCTTTGATCACACCTTTGGAAGTAAATCATCTGCAGTTCCCGGCTCCGGAAAAGGTAAAACAGAATCAAACGGTGCTCCTGCATGATTGTGCACACAGGCGTGCCCCGTGGTTTTCCCTGCCTTGAGGGCGTGTTGGTCTCTGATGATATAGTGTGTGGCATAGTGTTTATTCAAGAAATAAAAAGGGGTTATCTTTTGTAGGGTGTTTATCTGCTTTAACATGGCAAGTAAGTGTGCAGCTATCCCCCAACTCCTTCCCTCCTCAGAAAAGCCCCAAATGTTCTTTCATAAGTACCACTGGAAAAGGTTTAGTGTGTTTCTTCGGCAAGTGCTGGAGAAGTTGAGGAGCTGTTTTCAATGTGTTATTATCAGTAAGATTAATTCCCTGCATTGAGAGTAATGTGATAACTCTTCCAAAATAAGCAGCTGTTTTAATTATCTCAGCTTGTTTTCTTCTCCATGGCTTTGCAAAGCTTATTTGGACACTGAGGATGCTGATTTGTCCGGAGAGAGTGGCTGAGCTCTCCCATGCCTTGGCAGGTGATGGAGCAATCCAGGGGTTCATTCCCCCAGTTGGCTCCAGGCAGGGGACAGCATTCTCCCCTGCCAGTCAACACTCTCAGAACTGAATGCAGCACCAAAATGTCCAGAAATGTGCGTCGGCGATTGGCTGTGGTTTGGTGGCTGGGATTTTGTAGATGCAGTGTGTATGAGGAAATCTTTTGTCTGTATCGATGGAGTGACGATGCATATCAGTATAACCTGGTGAGGACATGATGAGACTGTAAAAATCCATATGCCCCAACAGTCCTCACAAAAACAAAGCCTGTCTGCAGTGTAGTTCCCAGATACCACAGAGATGGAGCCAACTCACCCAAAAGGACAGACAGAATGATTAGATCTCACAGGATAACGGAATAATAGTAAAATTAACACTGATGGTTATTGAGCTTATATATCCTGTTTTTACTGTAGTACAAAGTGAGTTCTCTCTAAATACATTAGGAGAACATGATGATGGATGTGATAAAACTGTCTAGATAGATGAACTATGTTTATTTTATGCTAGAGCTGAGTCAACTGTCTTGACATCCTGGGAACCAGAGCTGTGCCAGACAAAGGAGCTGGTTTCATTCTCCGTGTGCCTCATGGCACTCGGGAGCAACTTTGCTGCATTTGGGAGAGGCACTCCCAAATGAACGGGGGACCAAACCAGCCCTCATCTATGACTCTGATAAATAAGATTAAGCAAAATTATTCAGGCAAAGCAGTATGATTTACCATAAATGTCTAAAAAACTCACAGGAAATTACAGGTGTGTAAAAGTGGTTGATTTGATGCTAGTACAAATGGCTCTTTGAGACCAGGCAGTGTCACACGACGTGAAATTTAAATGACTCGTATCAGGTGAGACATGGATAACCTAACAAAAATCCTTTCAAGCTAATAAAGTGGTAATGAGTGTTCTCATGACCACCATGCTCCAATTGCCTGTTGGTGAACAAACACTGAAGTGTATTGGTCTGGTGTGATTCCTTGCTGATTTTTCTGTTTAAACATGCCCACATCAATAATTCACATGTTGTTAGGTTACATTACCTTCATTAGCATACATTACTGTCAGTGCATCTACTGACATCCATATTTTTCTTTGCTGGAAGAGTGGGATTTATCTCCAGGAGTGCTAAGCATGATTCAGAACTCATTAGAGTCAGGGGTATTGATTCCTGCAGGCTGTGGGTCAGCTCCTGTGTGCGCTAGGCCTGGAGTTAACGGCGACTGGAGACCCATCTGCAAGAAGGAGAGGTTATTTATGATAAAAGCAAAATAATTCATGACCTGTTTCCTTTGCTCTTTGTAAAACAGATTTGGTTGAGGTGAGTTCACCCTAGGGCAGAGGGTCTGTTTAAATACCTTCTAATAAGGAGTGGAGCCTCAGGTGGAAAGCTCGGGCAAAGGCTAAGTGATGGGAAAATCAGCTTTGTACTGAGGAAAGCAAAGCTGCTGCTGAATTCGGTCAGACTGTGAGCCTGAGGAAGAGTAGACATGGATTTAAAGTCTTCCAGAGAGTGTTCTTGTTTGGACTTGCCTTGCAGTTAGGAGGCAGGGTTAAAAAAACCAAAACACCACCAAACCAAAAATCAATTTGACTTTTTTTTGTTTTTCTATTCCTAAAATCTGAAAGCAGTTGATTTTTAGCTTGGGAGAGTAAGAACACAAGCCAAGGCACTTTTGGTGCCTCTTCCATGGGATGCTGCATAAGTGACTAAAGCCAAAACACCATTTGGTGTTGGGGTCTGTTTGCAACTGCTCAGGAGGGCTTTGCTCCCTGGTTTTCTTAAATGCAAACCCATTGCTGCTCGCCTGTAGCCACAGGGAGGCAATGCTGCCAGCCCTGCTCCTGCCTGCCCTCAGCTGCTGCGCATCGCATCGCCTTTGCCTCTGCAACAAAGAGCTGGTGCACCCTGGCATCTTCTTTCCTGTAAGTGGAACCTAGGAAAAAAAACCCAAACAACCCCCCCTGCTAAATACTCCACTTTCCGGGCTTCTCTTCACCGTTAGAGGGTATCTTCACTTAAGAAACTGTGAGCTCTCAACCTGGATCCAGGGCAATGCCGGGTGGTTTGATTGCAGCCTGGGGCTGTGTACTTCTAGCTTCGGCGTGTCTGGCAAGGGAGGAGTAGTGCCAGCTTTGGCTAGTAATCCAGGAGTATGCTAGGTCTGTGCTGGGCAACCCAGCTGCTGTTGCTACTGGTGTGCGGTGGGTGGTGCCTTCACCTGTTTTATGTGTGTTGCAGGGCAAAGGTTGGCAAGCTCTGTTCATTTAGAGGTTTTTTCCAGTTGAGTCTTAGACACCTGCATGCAAGCTGAAGACAAGCAAACCTGTTATTTGTCAGGATACTCACCTTTGCAATCCTTAAAAGCACCCCACAAAGCCTGAGGAATCTACAAACTGAAAGTTGTGTTTGAAGGGCTTTAATTACCTGTTTTTTTCTTAATTTTAAGGATATTTTTGTAACTGGATCACTTGAAAGTCATTCAGAGTGACTCCCAGCATTAACCTCTGTAGGTGTTTCACCATAGCTCCGTCTCTTTCAAAGTGTTTTCTGTATCTGGCTCCCCTTTCCGAGAAAGGATACAGAGAAAGAATATAAAAATGAGGTTTTGCTCATGTGATGTAATCCCTGAAGCCTGTCTCTTTTCAGATAGTTCCTTGATTATAAAAAATAATGTGAAGGGTGATGGGGGAAACACTTTCTTAAAGGTGTGCTTAAACTTACTGGCTGTCCTTTTGGGGATGCTTTCCTAACAGGCTTGTTTTTCAGAGCTTAGCAGCTCCCTCTGACTTCCATCTTGATGTTGTTGGAAAAATACAGGAGGCTTGAATTTGGCAACCTTTTTTAAAAATTACTGGCCACTGGACTATTTCTACTAAGCAAGAATGTTTCCTCCCAAGGCTTGTGCTATTCCTCCTGCAGCATCAGCATTCTTGTTGTTCTGGCAGGTTGTATAGCTGCAAGGGGAGAAATGAACACAGGGCAGTAATTTCTCCCCCAGGGTGCTAAGCCTGCTGTGTATTTACATTTATTGACTGTCTTCAAGTATTTCCCTTGCCCCGTGTTCTCTTGCTGTGGTGGCATTTGCAGAAGGCAGAGACAGATACTCTTAAATCATTTTTGTGTGGCCATCCATGTAACAGGAATAATAGCCATTGCTGGTGGCAAGCCCTTGCCCTGGCTTTTTATGTCTCTGAATTTCATTTCTTCCTATTCAGAAAGCAGAAATAAAGAAGTCTCGTTTCTTTTAGGACCAAAGGGGAGAAGGCTAGCTGTTCACTTGTTTTCCCAGGTGTAGACAAAGTGCTTTGGCTGTAATTGTTATGTGTCTCTGCAATGATAATGCTAAAAGATGTGCAGCTTTTCAGGGACCATACTGTCTCACTGAAATTTTAAATGAGACCAACAACTGGGGACACCTTCGACTCACAGGCTCGCTTCAGTATAATCCAGCAGGAAATGCCTCTGTTCTGGCAGTAAAAATCCTAATTTTACATAATACAAAAGTGCATGAAAGCTATTGTCAGGGCTGAAAAAAAGCATCCGGCATCTCTTTTGTGGGGAAAGCTGCAGAAGGCTTATCATGTGGTCCATTGTTCTTTATTTTGAATGCATCTGGAAGCTTGAGAAATAATTTCTCTAGTGGCAAATTCCTGCCTTCCAACCCCTCCCCCCCCCAAAAAAAAAGAAAAAGAAAAAGATGTAACTGCTCTCTTCAAATGCTTTTTTTCAAATGCTCCTGTGCTCCTGCCTCCTGCCCTCCCTCGCTGCACCCCTCTCCGAGTGGCTGAGGCGATGTGTTCACACAGAGTAATCAAGGGTTCCTGATAATCAGGAGGGTCCCCTGTGTTCACAGCCTGTCCCTGTTGGTTTCACATGTTTTGTCCTGGCCAGCTGAGCAGCCATAATTAACAGCGCCGTGGATGAGTGCTTTGGTACCTAGGGGACTACTTGCAGCTCTGTCCCGAAATACAGATGTCAGTCGGTTTCACGCAAAGCCCAGCAGCGCCCGGCAGCTGTACCCAGCCTGAAGGCACACACGGTCAGGGCAGCGTGGAGCTGGTTTTGGGGTGCTGCTACACGTGGTGGGGCCAGAGGTGGCTCAGCCTTCCCCCTGTCTGGGGGGGCTCCTGGTGCAGCCGGGGGTGGGTGTCTGTGCTCCTGGGCACGCTGCTGGTGAGTTGGGTGGGATGGAGCAAACGGCAAAAGGAGAGATGGGGCAGGGCTAGTGATCGTGGCAGTTGAAGGAAGGAAGAGTAAAGGGGAGGAGGAGGATGCAGAGGGAATGAAAGCGGGAATAAAAGCAAGGAAGAGAATAGAGAGCATTGCAAATATGAAGGAATGGCAAGCTGTCTTGCCTTTCCTCATCTTTTCCTTTCTCCACTTGGGATACTCTGCCTAATCCCTACAGATACAAAAATCTGAGCCTTCCTCTCCTCTGACATTTGTCCCCCTCCTGTGCTGTGCAAATCCGTTTGTCCTCTAAACGTGTATTTGAAAGTAAACACTGCTGCTGCTCATTAAGCCATAATAAGTATTTACAGCAACGCTCACTCTGGCGGTGCAGGGTTTCTGGGGGAACCGTTTGGATTTTGTTTGCATATCTCGGACAGCCTTGCTTGAGGTTCTTGGCAGTTCGTGATCCTCTTCTTTGGACACAGCCGCTGTCGGGCTAGCCTTTCCCCAGCTCGCTGCCCAGCTCCTCTGACGGGCGATGCACCCGGCGGCAGGGCTGCGCTGCAATCCCAGCGTGTGCTCGCAGCCTGCACAGGGACCCGGGGTAGCATCCAGCTGCCTCACTCGCATGCAGATCATGCATTGCTACTGCAGCTCGCGAGTATGGAAAGTCTCGGGATTTATGTAGCCTGTGTAGAAATTTCCCCCCTTAACTGCCCGGCTGTCGGTGTCTGAATTAGGTTGTTTAAAACTAGCCCGTGTCTGTGGGAGCTCCGTTGCATCTCTTAAACCCAGTTATGTCTGCACTGCAATTCCTAGAGCTGCCTTCTGCAGAAACGGACACAGGAGAAAAGCGTTAGGTATCGATGTTTGGCTAAGCCTGTTGCAGTCTATTCTTTATTCTAACATGAAAGCACATTGCTGCGTGTGGAAGTTATTTCGGCAAGAGCATGAAGCAAATGCTGCATACGGGCTGGTTTGGAAAGTAAAGCTGGGCAAGATTCTTGACTGGTGTAAATCAGGGTAGTTTGGATTAAATCAGTGGAGCTCTGCTGATTTACCCTGGCCGATTTACCATCGCTACAGCCGAGTGATTGATTCTTTTGTCTGCTTTTCTGTACCCTCCCCTGGCTGAACCTACTGAAATCAATTTGTGTCACCCCTGCACAGCCTCCTGTGGGTTCCTGACGGTTATGGTCACCTAGGGATTTGTAGGGAGACTTGGCTGAATAATTTCCAAGCTCCCTTTGTGCTGGCGAGCTGTGCCTCTCCCTTCTCAGCTGCTTTCAGCTCCCAGTGCAGCCTTTGCATTCTGTGCTGCCTTTCATCGGTGATGCCAGGGCTGATTACATTTGCTGTCTTTGTCCTTTTGTGGTGGTGTTCCTTATGCCTGGAATATCCTCCTGGCACTGATTCAGGAGACCACTTTTTTTTCTACCACCCTCTGTGAAAGTCATTTCTATCACAACGCCCATTAGATGAGCTGATACAGGGAAAAAGAGCAGAGTGTTTCTGCTGATTGTGGCTTTCTCCATTGACTATGGATTTCATCCCAGGGCATCCTTTTGTTAGATTTTCTTTTTATTTTTTTTTCTTTTTGCTGCTTGATATTTCAGGCATTTTATGTATTCAAATAGAGACTAGGATGCCGTGGAGGCTACCATTACATACATCCCAAATGCCAATTTTAATACTAATCTCTGGGAAGTCTGCCTGCTGAGATGTGTTCATGCTGTAGATCTGGAAGCATAGCTGCGTCTCCTGTGGGATCGGACATAGTCATAATTATTTCAGAAAGTTTTTAAATACCTAATTTTCTAAAAATATGGGAATTTGCAGCATGGTAATTGCCAGGTAGTCTGAGATTACTGGTCCACCCAGTGCAATGTGTCCTGTTTCTAGCAGTAGCCAGTGCAAGACCCAGGAGGAGGTACAGCAGTGTGCCCAGGTGGCCAAGAAGGCCAACAGCATCCTGGCCTGCATCAGCAGTAGTGTGGCCAGCAGGAACAGGGCAGTGATTGTGCCCNGGCCTCTGCTCTAAAGGAACAAGTGATAGGACAAGAGGAAATGGCCTCAAGTTGCACCAGGGGAGGTTTAGGCTGGATATAGGAAAAATTTCTTCACTGAAAGAGTGATCAGGCATTGGAACAGGCTGCTCAGGGAAGTGATGGAGTCACCATCCCTGGAGGGGTTCAAGAAACGTGTAGATGTGGTGCTTAGGGACATGGTTTAGTGAGTTAGGTGGTGTTGGGTTGGACTTGATGATCCTTGAGGTCTTTTCCAACCTTAATGCTTCTATGATTCTACAGGAGATGCTGCAGTACTTGCGGAGCTGCTCATGTCTATGTTTCATCCTCATCCCGCAAAGAAAGAGATTGTTTCAAGCTCTGAAACGTGATTTTTCAATCTCTTTTCCTATACTCTTTTTCTGCCAAGTATTTTAACTTCAGCTACTGCTGGCAATGTGAACATCTCATTTGCTCTTTGAAGCTGGCTTTGTGTGAGGATTAGAGCTTGTAGGTCGCTGGAGAGTTTTATGTGCGAGCAGGTGGTGAGTTTTAGCCATCCCTTGGCTTGTAGCACATAAGCATAGAAGCCAACTCAGTCACAGCAGATTCAGTGCCAAGACTGTGGGTCACCATTTTGCTGTCATCAGTAACCTGGACAGCGTGGTACAGCTGGGACTTGGGCTAAGGTCCTTCTCAGCTATTGATGCTCAGTTGGGTAATGAAGGCAAAAGACACCATGATGTCGGTGCCAGTGATGAGTTTATATTTTCTGTTCTCTCTGCAAGACATGAAGAAAGGCCTGTCTTTGGAAGCCAAGAGTCTCATTTTCATTTAAAAGTGAGAATGACTAATCCACATGGAAACTGATGGGTGCGTTACAGCCGTTTTATGGGACTGCGAAGTCCGGCTTTAAACCTGGAGGAAACCTTTATCCTTGGTAGAAGAAACACATTTTGTTTATCTCTTCTATCAATCTAAAACCACTCTGAGTGAGAGATTCTTCATTATTAATAATCCCGGGAAGTATTCTTTTAAATTTTTATGGTTTGTACTTGCACCTGAACCACAGTATATTACATGCACTGTGGCAGTGAAGTGGGAATTACAGCAAGGCTGTATGTCCTTTTCCAAATGAATAATTTAAAGTTTGCACAATGCCGGTTATGTTAAATATTATTACTCATTTCTTCAGGGAAAACCGTAGAGCTCAAACGCAAATATAAAGTGGCAATAAATGATGTTACATTTAGCCACTCTGAGACAAGGCTCAGAATTTGTATCAGTTCATTTTCTGAAACACTTACTTCATCCCATTGCAGGAAAATCCTTTTTAAGTTTCCATGCTTAATGTGATTTTTTTTCCATTTGTCACATTTCACATCTACTCTGCTCCTTCCTCCTGGAAACCAATTCTTTCAGTATAGCCCACTTGATTAGAAGCTTGCTTTCTTTTCCTTTCAGCATCCCGAATATCTAGATTTCCCATCACTCTCCTACTGCTTATTTTCTCAAGGTTGTCAATGATGGATTTCCTGCTGGTGTACGCAGACTCTCATCTGTTGTTTCTCACCTCAGCACACCTACAATTTTCCAAAGCACCGCTACAGAGAAGGTGCCTGGTCCTGCATTCATTAAAGCCCAGGAAAGGTTTTCTATTGATTCCAGTGGTGTCACTAGCATTAAGCCTAGAATAATAAGTGGACTCAATAGATGTATTAGCAAACAGCATCATGAGAAAAATCTTGCTTGTGTGGAGCAGCATGATAGGTATGGTTTGTTGTCCCGTTGTGTTTGGGTTTTTATAACATTTACAGGCCATCCTCTATGGACTGCTACTGAGCTCTTGCAGGAAAGTGTTTGAGGGATTGGAATGAGGAACCAGATAATGCAAGAAAGAGAACAGAAAGTAAAAACCTTTCAAGTCATGGAGAGTGTTCTTAAATCTGCTAACCTAGAATGTTTGAGAGCAATGCCATTTTTCATCAGACTTCCTACCTACCCCAGACATATCTCTTGCTAGCCCCTGATCCCAAGAATGTTATGTTTATATGGAGAATGTGCTGGAGCAACTATTATTGCTCAGTTAGTGAAAACCTGAGAAAACATGGTGCACTGTAAGTAGCAGCGAGCTGTGGTCTCTTTTGACTCAACCACCAGTTGCTGGTATGACTCCACAGTTAAGCTTCTTTTTTTTCACTTTTTTTTCCCTACTCCTCCATCAGTAATATGGGGACACTGGGGTCATGCTGGTATGTAAAGCGCTTTGAGAGGTCTTGCTGAAGAATGCCATGGGAGCCCTGAGCATGGGTATTATAACTGCCTGTGGAAGGTGATTGAAGCCAGCTTAAGTGGCCAAAGCGCTTAAATGCACACTTAGCTAAATATCTGACTAATCCTGCTGACGTTAATAGGACTACTTGCATGCTTAAGAGCTTTGCTGAATTGGAAGTTAATGAGTTCAAATGCTAGATAAACTTAGTTTTGAAGGAAGCTGCAAGGACTGGCGGTGTGGATTCCCGTAACTGTGTCTCTTTGCTGCTCCATGGAAGCTCTTCTTACAGTCAGCCTGCACACGTCAGCTAGGAAGGAGCTTTCAAAGAACAGCTCTATTTGGGATGTAAAATGAAGAAAGTCCCAGGTAATTTATTTGTGTCCCCTTTATTGCATTTGTCATCAACAGCACATTTTCTCTGCAGTTTGAAGGTGGAGGGTCTCAGGGAAATAGTGTGAAAACTTTAAAAACTGGTTATAGCAGAACATGAAGATCCCCTGAGCTAGTATTCTTCTAGGCTCCATCCACAGTACTGGCTCTAAAGTGCTGTAGATAGACTGGACCGAGCTGACCGGGAGGCTGGTTGCTTTGGTGTGGGATCACAATGCACAGTGAGGCATGGGCATGAGCTGTGCTGAATCAGGGCCAAGGCAATGAAACACAAAGGCTGACAAATGTCCAAAAAATTCAAGGGGTATTTATCCAGCAATTGCAAATGCTCAGATAATCAAAAAAAAGCTGATGGGACTGTTCTTGCTTTTTAATATCCATTTACAGGTGTGCAGGTTGCATAATAGTAGTAGTAGTAGTAATAATAATAATAACAATAATAATATTCTCTGCCCCAGTAAGCTCATGGTTAGGGATTCCAACCTAAACCAGCCAGACCCTTCTCACGGCGAGGAGTATGAGTTCAGACAAGCCTTAGGGAGCATGTAGGAGGAGGTGAGAGCTCAAGGAGGCAAATACAGAGAGTGGGCAGAATGGTGTTGCTGCAGTGGGGGTGGAGAGGGGGCTAGTTGTCTTTTTGGGAGTATTCAAGAGACTACTTGTCCATTTAAGCAGTGGTTTGATTGTTTGCATTTATTGTCTGTGCTCAGGAGGCCAGAGCACATCCAAGCGTTGCTGCCAGCTCTGGATGTTACCCTTCGAGCAGTTCATTTCCACAGTGAGAGCATTGCAGAGAAGAGAGCGAGGAGATGGGCATTTGTTTCACTTCAGTTTGCTTTGAATTGCAACCTACCCAGGACCCCAATTTTATACTCCCTTTCACCGGTTTCAATCAAGAATAACTCTACTGAAGTCAGCAAAGCTGCGAAACCGACAAGAAGAGGGAATGGGGATCGTTCTGTTTGCTGTGGTTTGTAATAAACGCCAGTAGCTCTCCCAGGAAAGCTGTCGTGGTGTGAGATGAATGTACCTTGTTTGCATGGAAACAGTGGGATCCTGGGCTCTGATGGAAGTGCTCTGGGGCAGCCGGTGATAAATGGATGCTGATCATTGCACTGGCTGTGGAGTCAGTGGGGGTTTTATTACTGTATATCCAACAGCAATTTGGTTAGAATTTCTGGAAGACTTTACTGCCAGGGATTTTTTCTCAGTGACAAAATGGAAAGAAAAGGTGAAAAAGCAGTGATGGCAGGGAGTGGAGGGAAGGCAAATCTTTTTTCCCACACAAATCAGAAAACTGGAAAACGAAAACAGAACAAACAACCAAAACAGCAAAAACCCAATAATGCTAAAAATATAGAAAAATGTCTTTATGAGAGTAATTATTCCTTTTCTAAAATTGCACTTAGATTAATACCTCGTGCTTTAAAGTTCTTTTGGGTTTTGGCCAGCTCTCATTTAGGCTTGTTTCAGAGGCACCCACAACTGACACGTGCACAGGAGGCTGTCAGCATAGCAAATGCTCCACTAAAAGCTGTGTGTGGGGGGTGTGTGTCTGTGGATTATCATCTGACAGCGTTCACACCCGTCTCTGGATACTGCCAAGGTAGCCCTGACTGTGGTAGTCTCACCAGTGCAGGAGGCTCAGGGAGTGTGATGAACACAGCTCAGTTTCCAGAAGCCTTTGCGTGGGCTCCTGATGGCAGCTTGTTGGATGGAGAGGGGGTGAATGTTGCTGCAAATTTGGGATCCATGCTCAGGCTTATTTATTTAGGCTGTAGGCGACTGAACAAGAGGTAGCTCTTTTCTTCTAAATGTGCACCCTGTGCTCTTAGGAAAGCACATTTTTATCGTTACTGCCACAATATTGAATGCTCCCCCTGCACTACAGGTTTTCAGTTTTCTGTTTGTCCTTCATCATTTTATTTCTGTGCTCTCCTTTGAAGAGGAGACCTTACTGACTGCCTTGTCTTTCTTCTGCTGAGTAATTCCACCAGGTGTTTGACAAAGATACTTGTGGAGAGCAGGTATTTAGCTTTTGCAGAGCCAAAAGGCATTTTGCAAAGGGACTCCTCTACTACAGCTTTTTGATACCTCTGCAAATTTCTCTGCGAAACACTGACCCGCAGGATGACTGTGGCTCTGCACACACACATACACTGCTGGCACAGTCAGCAAATTGGGTTTCAAGTAGCTTCTGATATGCCTGGGGACTGAGCTTACTTATTTATTCGTAGACGTGAGAGACATTGCTACTGGACTTGAATCTGATGCCTTGTGAAGGGCTGTGTGGGTTTATTTTCAGTCTCATGCTGTATCCTTGTAGGCAGTATAATTCAAACTTTCCTGCTTATAGGATATTGGTTGAATATAACAACAGTTAAAAATACCTGTAAGAAAACTGACGTTAATGACAAAGATTGTAAGAAAATGAAATTGTATCTAGAAACAAGGTTTTAATTTTTTTTTCTTACATTCTGGCGTCATGGTCTTTCATTAAGACCTAATGTTAGAGGCTGTGGAAAAGCCCTTATTTATATTGAAAAATTTTGCCTGCAACTAAGATTTATATCAAGCAGGAAGCATGAATTTGGGAGAATTGGATATTGTGACTGGTAGGTTTGAAAACAGAATGCGTGCCATTTCTGAACACTGGTTGTCAGGCGTTGATGGCTGACACTCTGTAATTTACTGTACTGGGTTTGCAAAAGGCCAGCAAGGAGGCTGGAAAACTAGGGGCCAGCTGCATGGAGCCCTGAGTGCACTTGCCTCCTTTTGAGGGAGAAAATGAGCTTATTGCTTGTTTGTACCTCAGAGCTAACCTGTGTCAGCTTGTCCTGGATGGAGGGAGCTTTGCTTTATTTGGTGCACAGTGTGCTGGGCTGCATTTCAGAGCACAGTGGGGTTAGGTTCAGAGTAGGGTTAGGGTTCATCCCAAACCTGCCAAGTCAAGGTTGTCCCCATCTGTCATATCTCATCATCTATGTTGTGTCATTAGAAATCCTGAGTTCCAAAATGTTAATATAGGTATATTTGGGTGGCTTTTTGTCCTCTTGTCTTCCCAAGGCTTCATGTTGTGAATGCTACTGTAACTGCTGTGGTTTGACCCAACCAGCAGCAAGGAATAACCACACAGCCACTCGCTCACCCTCCTCCCTTCTAGGCATGGGGGAGAAAATTAAAAGGGTAAAGGGAAGAGAGACTTGTGGGTTGAGATAAGAACAATTCAATAACTAAACTACAATTAAATTGAAAATAATAATAATATACAAAACAGTGATACACAGTGCAACTACTCATCACCCAATGACCAAGGCTCAGCCCTCAGCCTGTTCCTGGGTAATGATCCTGGAGCAGAGAGAGTCCCGAAACCACAATCCCAGAAAAGAGAAAAGCTTCAGAGTCTGAGAGAGAGACAACCCAGAGAGCAAACTCCTGGGTAGTCCCTCACAATATACTGGGCATGATGTGCGTGATATGGAATATATCTTTGGCCAGTCTGGGTCTCAGTCCTAAACCTAAGGTTGAATCCTAAGCCAGTAATTGGGGCTGTGCTCCCTCCCAGCCTCTTCTGGATCTGCACACCTGCAGAGCAGAGAAGCTGAAAAGTCCTTGACTGTCCTGGCAGCAGCTATAAACATCAGTATGTTATCAGCTGCCTTCTTGGCACAAATCCAAAACACAGCCTCACACTAGCTACTGTGAAGAAAGTTAGTTCTGTTCCAGCTGAAACCAGGACAGTAATAAATATTATTGAGAGGGATTTGCTGGAGAATGTAAATATTCATCAGTCTTTAATGATTTGCATTTGAATCCAGAAAATTGGCTTATGACTCTACGCTGATTTTCTCTCACTGATTTTCACATGGCATTAAGTGCAGGAGGATTAAATACCTGGGGTTTTCTCTGTTCCAAACCAGACTTTGCTGTCTTCATTTGGAAATAAGTTCGTCATTAGCTGGTAACTCAACCTTGTGCATCACTTAATCTTTTTCAATCCTTCATGACTTTTTGTTTCTAACAAAGAGCTTTAGGATCACTCTTGTCACTCTCATATGAACCAGGCACCACTCCTGGAGTATTTAATTTTCACATTGGTAAGGCTGACGGCTGCGTAGTCCTGCAGTTCAGAATGGGAGGCCAAAAAGTGGAAGTCTTGGCCCTGGGATTGAGAGCTTTGATATTCTTCCTATCCTTTTGTGTTTATCCTATCCAAGCCTTGCAAACCACTCCAAATTGCTGTACACTTTGTAATCCTTGTCCCTGGACGGGGAATCTTGTGCAGCAGCGTGGTGGTAGCGTGTGCTCATAACCACAGCCCCCTCTCTAGGGATGAGCTCCAGCTCGTGGCCAGTCCTGAAGATGGGGCCATTTTGTCTTCTCTTGCATTTGAAGCTAGATTAAGATAGTGTAGCTGTGCTGGGATGCTCTCACACCTCTGTTTTCCTGCCCAGGCTCATGGATGGGTAGTCTTGTAAGATTCTCATGTCTAATAGGTTGGATACGCTCACTCCTCTGGAGGGCTGTTGGTTTCAGAGCACTGCCCTGACATTAGTCCCCTCCGGGAGTGGTTGGCATTAGGTGCAACCTTTTCTGTGTTTGCAGTGGGTGGATTTTACCCAAAATATTTCAAGCCATTCTGGGTTACAATTAAATTCAATGCAGATTGACAATGCAATTTTGGTAATTTGACCGTACCCTTTTAAAAGCCGCTTATGGCTCCATCGGCCACCTCATTTTTATAAGATTAGTAGGACCTGAATTAGTCAGCAAATGACACTGAGATCTTCTGGGAAGACCCAAGGTGATAGTATGAGATTAATATTGATAATTTAGAGCCTGAATAAACGAGATGCCAAAAATTTAAATTAGCTACAGTGGAACTTGTTAGGATGGGCTTTTAGTAAGTGAGGCTCTTCTTTAGGATGGGCTGTTATTCTGCATGTTCTGCTTGTTGCATATGATACAGAAATTATAGACCTGGTCCTAAACGAAAGTGGATGTTAAACATTTTACTGTCAGCTGTTTCAAGGCTCAATGTGATAAGCTCACTGTCCTAGGTCTCTGTACCTTCCTGACTATTTATCCCTCTCGTAGCTCCTGACTGTGAGATGAGTTTGTGTTAATTTATGGTTCTAAGGTGCTTGTGTCAATGCAGGGTATGGCTTATATAGAAAAGCTTAGATAATAAAGAAAATACATGCTGTGTTCAGAAACCTTAGAAGTGTTGATATTTTCCAGGTAATTGTGAAGACAAGAACAGAATATCAGCCTGACCAGAAGAACAAAGGAAAACTCAGAGTGCCCAAAATTGCCGAATTCACAGTCAGCTTCACTGATGGTGTAACAGAAAGACTAAAGGTAAGAAATGGTTATTCTGCTGCCTTCTGATGCGAATGCCATTCATTTTAAAATAACTGAATCAAAGTGACAGTAAAGACATAACAAATTTAAACACTCCACTCATTGCTAGGGTCAAAGAGAGGTTTATCTATGTGAGTATAAAGGTTTGGGGTTTTTTAGGACGGGCATGAAACTAACTAGATCTAGAGCACGATATGTTTTTCTTTTTCCAGGGAAAGTTATGAGAGTGTTTTACAGCCCAAATTGAAATTAAAACATGTTTGAATCTTTTTCTTCTCAAACGTTTGTGTTTAAAAAGAAAAAAAAAATCACAGTGAGGACTGATTGAAACGATTTCTTTCATCTTTTAAAAATTCTTTTGTCTCATAGTCAAGCAACACTTTCCATATTTAAAATGTTTTTATTATACAATTATATTATTATAGATTAAAAGCTATTTCCAAATGGATAAAAGAAGATATATTAGACAAGTATACAAGCATATCCTGTCCTGTAAGCAGTTTTGCTTCACAGGAATTGGAATTTTCTGATGAAAAATGTTTCTTTGAGAAATTTTCAACAGGCTCTAACTCAAACAGAAACTCATGAATTATTGAGTGCCCTCAGTTCCTGTTGACTGCAGCAGATTAGAATGGCTCAGTTCCTCCTAAAATTAGACTCCAAGCATGTAGCTGCTGGTATTTTTTCCCTTTTCATTGAGCAGATATGGTGCTTTTGCTAAACCACAGAGCATGGGAGTGATAAAAATGTGAGATCTGATTTCACATTTCCAAAGTCAGAGGAAATATCAATGATTTGAGTAGAAAACATAGAGACCAGGCAGTGCTAAGCAATAGTCCTGCTCCTTGAAGAGCTAGGATTGGATTTATAAATTTTTGTGAAAGGGTATCATCCTTGACAATTAACAGGAATTGACTCAAGCAACTGAATAGTCTTTCATTCGGCCCAGTTGTTCTTAGTTTTGCAAAAAATAAAAAAGTTTATTATAATTATTTTTGAGTAATTTAGAAGAAAACTATCACTTTTAAAATTGGAATGTGATCCAGGAAAAATTGTTACTATTCATCCTTGATAAACTTCAAGATAAAGACTGTTGACCTTGTTGAAAGGAAGAATGTTTAGCTTCTCTCTTCTGAAGCACTCCAGAATGGCACTGGAGCTGTTTTCTCCAGAAATTCACTAACATGTATTTCACAAGGACCATTCTGTTGCTCTCATCCAGGATATTTAAAGCCATAATTTATTCTTAAGAGATCTGTGAATAAATGTTTATAGCTTCTTGGTTTGTTGCTTTTGTTTTTTTTTCAGTGGACATTGCATGTTTTGATCTAAATTACTTCCCGGGGGCTTATGTGCTGTTGATTTTGACGGAATTTCTCACTGATGTTGTTGCACGCGTAGTACCTATTTACCACCAGTAGTGACTCTCTGCTGGTATCGCTAGTAAACTAAACAGCGAATTAGCCACAGTTAAATCTCCAGCCTTGGAAACCGCAGCAGACATTTTCCAGTGTGAGCAATGTACAAATCAGAACCAGACACTGTGCCTGAGAAACAGGAGGAAATGTGGAGTCTCCTGGAAGTGGTGTGTTGGCGTGTGACCCACAATAAAGGGCAGTGTTGATGCTGTAAGTAAGGGTGCCACTGGGTATTTACGACTTAATCCTGCAGCCCTGAGCAGTGTTAAAGTCAGTGTAAAACCAAGTTTTAATCCCATCAAAAGATCTGGCTTTGTTATTTAAAAAACAATCAAGAACATCTCATCCTTACACACTGTGTATTCTGGAGGCCATAAGTTACACGTATAGCTCATCCACTGCTGTGGGTAAATCACATTTCATCTGCCTTTTCTATAGAGTGTCTTATTTTTCCCATTCTTCAAATGGCCAACTTGCTGTTGCATTCAAACCTCTCCTTTCAGTGTGTTTTGTCCTCTCCTCTCCCTGTTTTCGGTGCAGTTCTCCCGTCGCTCTCACCCAGCAGCAGCACGGGGGAGCGGGGGTCCAGCTGCTGCCCAGCATTGACAGAGGTTTAAGCTGCCTTCCCCTTCGCTGCCTGGTGGGGATGGCTGTGGGAGCTCTGCCTCTTCCTACGCAGCCTGGCAGCATGACAGTTTCATTTTTAAGCTATTTCCTTTCCCTAAAGTCCATATGATTTCCATTCTCTGCTCTTCAATGTCAACTTATTAATCACTCAGCTTCTTGTCTAATACTGGATAAGACTATAAGCCTCTCCCTGCCTGCTTTTCATAAAGCTTCCATGTATCGTATTAAGTTTGTAGTATTATTTCCTGAAAAAAGTGAGCTGAGATAATAGGTAATATTTCATTACCTTTTGTACTTCTTTTTTTTTAATTGCACCACATTTTTAGTGCATACTTTTAGTGAAGTTATTAAAAATACTGCCCTCTGGTTATAAGCAGGCCCATTATCTGGTACTGATGAAATCATTTTACATTTGTTTTTTGTAAGAGGAAATCATAGTAAATAGTTAACTTTTATTATTTCAGTTTGGCTACACTTTTAAAAGCTTAAAAATATAATATAAATGAGATCATCATATTTTCTTTTGCTGGCTGGTTGCTTTTTATAGCCTTCTAATACATGGTGCGTTGGAAATATCATCCACGCCTTCTTGCTAACACACTGATTAAAATTAAAGTATTCATCTATACTTGAACCAGGCTGTTGGTAGCTATACGCTGGCAGAAGCAAGTGTATCATCCCATTGGTTTCTGCAAGAGAAATGATGGAGAGAAAGGCAAAAAATCCATCCAAGTGTAGATGGTCCATTGGTTCAGTGAGCTCCAAAAATGTGAGATCTGTATGGGAAATGCATGTACAACTGCTGTGAGTCCACAGCAATGCTTGAGTTCCAGCATTTTAATAGGGAACAGTTTTGCTACTATGGCTCAACTAATCTGCATATGAGGAGCAATGTACCTCAGTACGTGGTACCTGTGTGCTCGGGAAAGAGACAGGACAGTACGAGGGTGCAAAGAAATAGCCAAGAGGTCCTCTCCTGTCTGCTAGTGCACTGCTTTGGCATCCTGGAGAATGGCAAGAAAGATGTCTTGTATTTTATTTTTTACTCAGAGTAGAATTATCATCAATTCAAACAGAAATATGGCAAAGTGAATCTCTGTCATTACAGAGTATT
The DNA here is from genome assembly GCA_013400615.1 of Syrrhaptes paradoxus. Classification (NCBI taxonomy): domain Eukaryota; kingdom Metazoa; phylum Chordata; class Aves; order Pterocliformes; family Pteroclidae; genus Syrrhaptes; species Syrrhaptes paradoxus. Next base: position 116,903 of record VZTO01023333.1, on the reverse strand, counting down.
TGTGGAAGAATGCTGCTGAGATTCCATATTTATGACTGTGCTCCCCACCCACTAGTAATCTCTCTGGAGAGGTTTCTAACATTCCTGCTTCAATCAATGAAGTGCCTTTCTTTCCTCCACTTTTCATTGCTTGATATGGGAGTGTTCTCAGGGAAGAGGGAAACTCTTCCCGAGTTCTTGGTTTGGGGTGTGGTAGAGTTTTTTTTTTGTTG
>VZTO01023333.1:92892-116679 GCA_013400615.1 Syrrhaptes paradoxus | reverse complement strand
TTTTTTTTTTTTTTTTTTCCTGAGCCATGTAGCTCCATTATACAGAAGAGCAAAATCCCTGGAGGAAATTTTGGGACCATATGAACATGGCAGTCAAATCCACAGATGCCCTTTATTCCGCCTTTTGAATATCTTTTATTGAAGAGGCTAATGAATTATTAGACAACTTTCTTGCATGAGCAAGCCAAAGCCAGACTCTAAGCTTATGCATGCATATTTTTCATCCATCCAGAATAGCATGTCTCTGAGCTCTTTAATTATTGTAAAGAAGAGACTGTCCCTAGGCAACGGTTCTTACTTCACACTACCTCTTCCAGGAATTTTAGATAGCTTCTGCAACTTGTCACATCTCCTAATAGATGAGATTATGATTCTGTGTAGCTCAGCACACAGTGTCCTGGAAGTTTGACCAATTAGGCTTATTCTTCAGCTGGATGAGTCACCCCATACATACTTTATAACAGATGTTTAAATCCTTGTGTGTAGATGGGTTACAAGAAAATGATGTTAAAATAGTGTTACGGTTGAGCCATCCATACATAAAAGAAATTTCTTTTATCATTTTACTCCTCCACAGACAGGCAATGACAATATTTTTTTTTCTAAGCTGACTGGCAGTGATTTATAGACCTTGCCTCCTCCAGACTGTTTATGCCTTTGGAGTGTATCCCTCTAGGAAGTTTTTGAACTGCGAAGATCTTATTTTGCAGTAATGATGTATATACCAAAGTTTCTCAATCCGGAGGGGAATAGTGTCTGGTATTTGCCTTCCATTTTGCATGCTTTGAAGGAGGTAGTGCATGTTACCATGCTCAGCCATCCAGTGATGACACTGAGGTGCACCAGAAGAGGTCTGTAAGTGTGATGACTCCATCGTAGAATCATGTTCCTTTGTGGGACAACAGATCTAACCCTTTGCATTTGAGGCAGGGCTTACTGCGTCTTTCGCCAGTGGCAGGTGTTACAGCTTTTAAGAACAATTTCTCATAGGAATATCTTCATTCTCATGAGTTTCTGCCCTTATTTCTTTCTATCAATACTGACACAAGATCAAATGCTCTTTTGCTTTTCAAAAGATTATCCATTGAAGGAAGTCTCGCTACTTCTGGAGGACAGGTTTTCCAGTGACTCCTTTTGTCTTCCAGCCACTCCAGATAACACAGAATTCAACCAGAAGTGTTTACAAGGTGAAGAGTGGGCTTCTACCCACTTTCTTGGCTGTCACTTGTGTTCAAGCTTGTCTTCAAGACGTCAGCACCCTGTTTAAGAAGAAGCTGGAAAATAGTTGCTGATGGATTTTGTGGTTGATCCAGTCAGACCCAATGAGTGTGTGTAGCCCTGTGCTGGCCCTGAGTTTGCGCAGGTTTTTCTGTATCTGTATCAGAAAAGGTGCTGGAGTGGCCTTTCGACATAGGCTTACAACACGGAGCATCAGGTTGGCACATGTACTTGCCTGTCGGCTTCTGGTTGTGCGGAAATTGCTCTCTTTATTATACAAGTAAGTTCACGTGTAACCAGTTTGACCTCTGTTATCACTAAATGCCATAGAGCTATTCATTACTGCTTTTTCGGGGAGACAATTATTTAATAATTATTAGCTGGATGACAGTTACCTGCCATAGTTATCTGACTTCTCAAGTCTTCCACAGTTCTTTCCTTTTCATGGATCATTTTCTCAAGAAAGCTGAAGTTACCAGTCCTTCAGCGTTAGAATAATTAAACTATGTACTTGCCTTTAACAGAACAAGTTGGGAGTGGGTGTCTGGAAGATAAGTTGAGATATTTAAAATGTTTTCTTGTGAGCAGTTTATCTACCTGGAAAAAACATCTGCAAGTATTGATCATTATGTCCCTGAAGAAGACTGGGAACTTCACTCTTTTTTCTACAAGTTGGCAAGAGCCATTTTCAGAGTCACTGGCTGTGTAATCCGTTCCTGTTGAGTATGCAGCGACAATATATTTCTTATTATTAGATCTACCCTCTCCTCCCTCCACCCTGAAGCTGCTCTGATAAATGCAGATCTGGTATCAGTGGATGTAATTATTCACCACATTTTTCATCAGGTTCTTAAAATATAGTGGAACCCATTCAAATGTTTCTGTTATGGAAATGTTCATACTGAAACAATTATTTTCCTCTGACCTAATTCGAAAGATTTAGAACAAAATCGGTTTGTCTCCAGCCACACCCTACAAAACAGACATTGATGCAATAATTGTTCATTATAAAAAACAAGCCGGTATCTGAAAGACTTGGCTCCTAATTAAGAAAGATTTTTCTGAGCCAGGGCCAGAGCGTGGTTTGCTGTTGGTGACAGGTTTGCTGAGATGGATGATGCTTCCCCTGCTTGCACCTCTAGAATCTGGCCCATTGCATCCCCAGGGTATTCAGCTGGATTGTGTAGTATAAGGATCCTCATGTCACAGGCACTGCAATTCAGAGGAAAGTCCTGGGCTTGTATGTTTGTGGAGGACGTGGGGAGCAGGTCTGGGTCACTTTGTGGGTAAGATCCCCTGAGACGGGAGCACAAGCTGTCTTGTGNGGACGTGGGGAGCAGGTCTGGGTCTCCCCTGAGATGTGAGCACAAGCTGTCTTGTACAGTGTGGTGCAGAGAATGGCTGGCTGGGCTCTGGACTGCAGAACGACTGCACCGTGAGCATACCTTTGAGAAATGCCTCATTTCCCTGAATGTGTACATTTACCTACCTGTGCCCCGCCCTTGTTTTTAAAGGACCCATCCCTGTTGCAGCTGTCTAGGTGGCAACTCTCCCTTGCTCTGCTGCACACACACCCAGCCCCAAATGTGGCGTTCCTCTCTTTCTGCTCCCCGCTCCCCTTCCCAAACCCCCTTCTGTGCCATGGTTCCTGCAAACTTCTCTGTGGTATGTTCTGCTTTCACCTGTAGGCTATTGCTTTATGCGGATAGTTCTTCCTCTGACTAACAAAGGAATGAATCCCAGAAAAATGGCACGGGGCTTTTCATTGTGCCTGTTCAATAGCTAAATAAATTTAAAGATTCCTTTAATTGTTAAGTTACCACAGGGCAGGAGTAACTCGTAGAGAAAGGACTCCTCTGGGTGTGAGGAGGACAATTTTCCTTACTGCTTTTTAATGCTAACAATAACAATGTTACCATGGCGACTGCCACATCACATCGGTTATCTGGAAGATGCAGAGTGGCTGCTGAAAGATCCCATTACACTGAGTGATGCCAGCAGTGCTCGAGGGAGGGAACATGCTTCAATACACAGAGATTTTTCTCACTTTGGTGATAATTGCTAATGTGCCTGAGATGTTGTTTCCTAGCTGCACGGCACTCTGATGGGCTGTGTGATCCGGCAGAACAAGGGACAAAGCGGAGGAAGCTCAGGAAGGTGAAGGCACAGGGGAGCAGTGGCAGTAGCATTTGGGCACCTTGCTGCACTGGCACCAGTGCTGGGGACGGTATCACGTTTGCCTGTTGAATCTTGCACTCAAAGAGGGTCTTGGAAAGGTGTTAGAATGAAGGTGTTGATTTCTCTCCAGGGACTGATTTGGAGACTTATTTTACTCCCTTTGGGAGTTCCCAGCTCTCATCAGGCAATCTCCTGTCGCAGTGGGCTCAGATGCAGTGGGCATGTTCTTTGTGGAGCTGTCAGGCAGCCCTGGCTTCACCTGAGTCTCCTCCGGACAGTGATGGAGTGACTTGTCTCTGGATCCACACTTTGTCTTGTCTTTGGAGGCTGAATATTTTCCACTGCAATGCAGAGAGTCACAGTTTGTCCTTTCTCACAAACCCACTGCCCAGCCCTGCCTAGCTTTTTGTCTGCTTACATCTGATGCAAGCTTGCACCTTTGTGGATTCAGACTCTCACTCGTGTGCATGAAAGAAAGTGAGAAATGGTGCTCATCGTCGTTCTGCCTGAGCTCAGAAATCATTCTTCTCCTCCTCTGGCTGTAATGGGAAGAGAGGAGGATAGGTCATATCTGTCCTGGCTGGTCTCACAGCTTGCATGGAGATAGATTGATGGAGCCATTTGTGGCCATCAGTGACAATTCGGAGCTGTGAGGATGAGCTGAATGTGGATTTGTGGCTCAGCTGCCAGAAAACAGATAGTTCTGATCGCGTCCCCAGGTATGGTGCTGTAAACCCTCCAAGCTTTCCCGTGTCTGGGTAAAAGTCTGGGGTTTTTAAGAGTTCCCACCTAATACCTGGCTTTTTGGTGCAGGCTAGGTCCCAAGAAAATAAAGCCAGGAAGAGTTGCCATTTCTAAAACACAAGAAAAATATATTTTGATTTAACTGGAATGCTCTATAGGCCTAGAAAAGCAGAGGAAAAAAGAAAGACATAGCTTCTATGTGAAATGGGTCATTCCTTAAAGTGTATTCTTGTTTTATATTCTTTTTACAGGAACACACACACACACGTCTTCCACAAAGTCAGCAAAACCACCTCAAATATATTTTATTTTTGCCATCCACAAGCACTGATAGAGTAATCAGCCGAAGAGATTTGTTCAGGGTTATTTTTTTCCTAAATTGCTGTACAGAAAATGTCTAAAAATGGCAGTCACAGAGAATATTCACGAGTAAGGGTTTGTGGGGTAGACCCGCTGAATGTAAATTCTCCAAACCATGATATATTGGAGGAAGAAAGGGGTAACAGAGCAGAAACCTCTGCTGACTCTTTGCTTTGCAACAAAACAGTTGGAAAAGATTTTTATAAGCAACTTCATGGAGATACCTATTCTGATAATTACAACATATGTAATTACAGTTTCCATTTAGTCTGAACAATTTCTTACACTGCATCTTTGTCTCCAACAACACAATGCCAGGTTTCATTCTGGTACGTCTGTTACCCCACAGCAAACCCTATTTGTTGGGTAATTAATTTTCTTGTCGGCATTTGAGGTGGAATGAAATATGCTTAATGCTAGTTTGGCTAATGTAGCAGAAGGGACCGAATGGGATGGAGGCAGAAAGAGTTTTCAGCTGACTGAAGCCAAGGCAAAGTTTATTGACTGTGTGAAGTGCATTTTAAGTCTTGTAGCCAAACCACAATGCTAAAAAAAAAAAAATGAGGGAAGTGAAATGGTTCACTCATAATTTTTTTTTACATGTAATGTTTCATTCTTTCTATTTATAAAGCCGCACAGCCTGCTGATTGAATGTTAAACAGACCTGAGCTCCCTTTTGTTAGAACTTGCAGATGTATTAAGCCTGTTGGGCCAGAGCCACAGCTAATGGAACTGGCCTCATGCCTTAGAAGGCATCATAGTCAGCTAGATTGTTCATTTTTGTTGTTTGTTTTTGAAAGACTAGCTTGTGTAAGTCATTTGCAGCAATAAAGTTTCACATTTCTGATTTAAAATTGAAAGGCTTTTAATTCTAAAGTCACCCAGGAGACACTTTGCTCTCCAAGTCCTCACTTTGTCCTTGTATGAAGCACACAGATAATAAGATTTTAAGAGAAATGGGTGTACTGGACCATGCATGCTGCCATCTTATTAGCGTTATTTCCTGACCCATGATGGTAGACATAGATGCAGAAATGCATGTGAATGTGTTGACCTTCTTAAAGGAACAAACCTCCAATTGATTTTTTTTTTTAACCACAAGAGTGCGCTGAACAAAGGTTTAAATTTGTGCAGGCTTGACCTTCGATTTCATTTTATCTAAGAAGTCCGTGGGACTGGGGAGTGGTAGGGGAAAGTTATCTTGGGCTCTGGCATATAAAGAGCTGAAATTGTTCTGGGCATTTTTAAATGAAATCTGCTGTTGTTGGTGGCAGATGAGAAAAATGGTAGTGTCATGTGTAAAATCAAAATATAAGGAAGTGATGGGAGAGGCAGATACACCAGAAAACATACCTGGAGGAATGCCATTTTGTGCCTTAGCCCAGTACATCAATACTCAAGTCTGAAAGGTTTGCTTTGGAAACTGCCCTGCCTGTGGAGGAAGGCAATTTCATAAAGCAAACAGACCTCAGCGTTTCCCTAGAACCAGCCTGATCGTTGGCCGTGGGATGGTGTTGGTGTTTGGGTGGGTGTGCACACACGGGCCCAGAGAAAGCCAGGCTCTTGTAGGCTTGGATGGTTGGAGCTTTGGGTGGATCTTGGTGGAGCTTGCAAGGAGCAAGCCGTGGAGCTGGACATGAGTGTGTGTCAGGTGGCAAGGGAAGACAGGAGCAGAACAAGGAACACAACCTGCATTTCCCAGCTCTGGTGCCATGTGCTAATCCCTGGAGCTGTTCTTACTGAGGGCTCCTAGTGCTTTCCCTGCACCAAATCCAACGTGAGGGAAGCAGGGAGAGGGGGTTGTTTTGCATGTATGAGATTCTTCAGAGGTTGAATCTTGGCAGGCAGAGGGTAGGCAAGGAGACATTTTATTGATGACTTGATTTATCTCGTATTCCTGTTAATGCATTTAAAAAGGGCTCTTGATGAGGTGAGGCATCCATTGTCATGTCCCACGTGAAGTGACTGGAGGAAATGTCACCACCAAGGCTTTGCACAATGCAGTGGGAAGCTGCAGCATGTCACTGATGAAGGGTTTGCTGTGGAGATGATGTATTTGTCTGCTGCAATCCCACTAATTGAAAAACCGTCTCAAATTAGTGATGTGGAAGGAAGCCTCTTCCAGCATTGCTCAGCTCATGAAGTGGTATGTCAGGTGTTATTAGGACCATGGGCTTGGGACCAAAAGTACCTTTATAAGCAGTGTTCCCGAGTCACCCCACCTGTTTAATTTTGAGTCGTTGCTTCTTTTCTTTTGAAGGCAGCAGAGTCACAGAAATAGAGAGGGAAGGCTTATGATAGTTGAAAAAGGAAGAAAATATTCTTGTAGGAGGAAGGGAAAAAGACCTTTAAACACCTGTATGGTCTGCCAAAAAGGCCATGTATTTGTTTGGTGTTCCTAGAAACAGTATTATAGCATCTCAATATACCAGTCTATTCTGATGAAGGGTGTTTATGGCATTAAATGGCAGAAAAGAAAAAGCAAACCAAACAGAGCTTTTTATTTGCCTAAGTGGAAATTCACTAATATTTGATGGTGGAAGCATCCTCATTGAAAATGGCATTTTAGAACTTCCATAAGGAACAGGGACTTGGAAATCAACCCATGAATTTTCCATTCAAGGGGTTTGACTTGGCACAGAGAGACCTCATGCAGACCGCAGCTGGCACCAGACACAGCTAAAAAGATCTGAGGCTATTAGTGCCTAAACAGCCACTAGAAATTATATTACATGATGGAGACTGGCTAATATAATTGAGCCAGCTAGTTATTGTGTGCGTAATTTAATTATTTGACAAATTGCTTAGAAACACCGTGTTCTTGTTCCACACTCGTGCTGCAGTCACAGTATTAACGAGGCGCAGAGCAGAGGAGTTGTTGGTGGGTACGTAGTCATCTCAGAAGATAGATGGTTCTTTTTAAGATTTGAAAACTCAGAGAGGTTCGGGGGTGTAGTCGTGGTGGGGGATCTATGCAGAGATGTATAGAGACAGTGGGGACATGGCTGGGACAGGAACTGGCTCAGGGACAGCCAGCCTGTTTCAAGTGGACACCTTTGAGGCTTAAGGCAGTTGGAGAAATGACCCTCTCTTTCTCTGCTCTGTGAGTCTTTTGGAGTTTGATTGCTGGGCTGTGTGGGCTGAAAGGAACCCATGAAATAGCGGAGCAGATGCGAGATGTTTTTGGACCCCAAGATCATACCATCCTCATGGATGCTGTTCAGGGTTCTTAGGAGAACTGGGGCCACATTGGTTTATGGGTATGAATTCTAAGGTAAAGGACCAAAAAAGACCTCCTTAAGCTTCATGTAGAAGCCTTGTATCACTAAGGAGTATTTTCCTATAGATCTGAAGATTCAGGTACATGATTAAGGACATTTTACTCTTGCAAAGCATCTCCTAAGAGATGCTACTTAAGAATCTGGACACCATCTGGAATAAAGCTGTACTGTAATAATAAAGGACAAATCCTACATCTTCTTGAACAGTACCAAGTAAATGTGAAGACCCAATTATGTCACTTTTTTTTCAGTTAGCCTTTCAAAATTTCAGTTGCCATAAAATCAGAAAAATCAAAAACTTGTTACGAAAGGATTGTTAAAAATCGGAAGTAAAATGCCATTTTTGAGGAAGTGCAGCTTAATCATTTTTGCCTGCAGAGCAGATCAGGCTGTATAGCAGGGTGCTGGGCAATGCACCCCACCATTTCTTTGTCTGAGTCTGAACAGTGGAGCAGCTCTTCCTGGGGTGTATTTCAGAGTCCTTATCCCCCTGGTTGATCCGTCTGAGTGACCTGTCAGCCTGTGGCTCCCTCCCTGCTTACATGCCTGGGTTTTCTTACATTGCCCTGTGGCAAATGGATTGGTAGTTTTGTGAGTTTTTTTCTTGCATGCCAAGTTGTCTAGGTTGTCAGTGGATTGATAGGTTGGTTTCCAGGTGTAACTATGGAAAGAACCTTGTTGCCTATCCAAAAATAGCTCCCATGCCCTTCTGTGAAAATAATCTTGACAGATTTGTTTATAACAAATTTTGCCTCATTCAGAGTTTTTTCTCCTTCTACAAAGAGAACATTAAAAACAAGAGAATTTCTTCAACTGTGTTGCCTATTAGAGGTCACAAGATTTCCCAGTACCCAGCAACACTGAAGGTGTCTTGGAGAACCAGACGTGGCATCGACAGTGGCATCCTTTCCTGCCAAACCTGAATGTGAAGAGGGTGAGACTGCAGCGCAGGAATGGACAGAGGCATCTGGCTTCTGAGGTCCCTTGTTCCCGTTACAGCTGCTAAGACTAGGAAAAGTGTGCAGAATTTTGTAGGGATTTTCCTGTGGTAAATGATCTTTACCTGGGAATTAAACTGATCTCCTTCACGGTAGCACACAACTCTACGCTCTGAGAGCATTAGCTCTTCTCTGGGTGCTGCTCATCTGGCTGGTTTTTCTACAGACAGCAATGCTTTTCCTGGTTGTGGCATCTTCTTGTCTGTACTCCTGTTTTGAGTGTATGTAAGCATATATGTTGTGTGCTCTGAGCAGTGGGAAAGGTGTCTAGAGTCAAACATTTATTTGCAGGTTTAGAAAAAAGTCATGCTTGATATCTAAGAAGTGCCACCCGCACTGATGAAAATCCCTGCTTGCTCTCCTCTTGTAAGAGTTGCGTGAGCACAGAAGAGATATTCCGCTTTATTTTCTTCAGACAGATTGATAAAGATCACATCATCTGTTCACATCCTGAGAACTGCTCCACTGAGGTGGCAAACAGAGGGTGGTTTCAAACGCCTGGGCACCTGGGTCTTGTGCCTTGTCCACAAACAGCAAGCGCTTCCTTCTGAGTTCCTCCAAAGCTGGAATGAATGTAGCTGGTTTCCCCCCAAATAGAGGGCAGCACGCTGATTTTCCAAATGGATTTTATCCAGCAAATGATAAGGCTGCTGCCTGAGTATGAACAGTGAGGGACTGAGCTTTGGGAATGGAGCACGAGGGTTGCAGTGCTGTACCAGACTACCTGAAGCTCATTGTAGTGACCCAGAGGCAGATGTGTCAGAGCAACATATGAAAACTCAAAATGGACAATTTCTTACGCCTCTGAAGACATCTGAGCCTCCAGAAGGTGCCTACTGATTGTAGTGTCCTGTAGGAAAGTAAAGGAGGTTTAGACACTTGACTGCCTTTGTGGATCTGGGTCTGAATGGCTGGTTCATGCCATCAAATACGAGAACTTGGTGGAGGAAGAGGGGACTGTGCCTTTGGTTTTATTAAGCCCTACTTCAAGCCATGTGGAGGCTCTCTGTATGAATGTCTAATCTTTTTGGAATCTTACTGAGCTCCTTCTGCTGACTGTATTGTACAAAGGAAATTTGTTAGATTAATTGTGATTAATTTCATAGAATAATTGTGGTTTGGGTTAGAAAAACAAACCCTTTACTTTTTCAAAAGGTGTTGCTTCACAGTTTTGTAGGATGTCTTCTGTGTTTCACCGTGAGGTGGTTTGCATTTGAATACCCGTGTTATTTTCTCTTCCTATCCAATTATTTTTTTTTTTACCATTTTTATGCTGAGTCCTTGCAGCGTGCGACACCATCAGTGGAGCCTGTGAACAAGACATAAAGGTGGAATGACAAGCCCTGACACCAGGGCCATGATTATAAGTTATGTTCTTCCAGCTGCTAATGCACGTAATACGTGGCTTAAATGGGAGCAAAACCACACACCTGACAACTCACCAGCACAGGCTGGATGCTGAATACCAACAGAGAGCCGTCTGCATCCAGTCCCCAGTGGGAAAAAAAATATTTGTCAACTCAGTTCAAACAGTGCAGAAATTCGAGGGAACTGACATCTGCGGACAGACCCTTCCCCCACCTGCACTGCCTGAAAATGCTTATGAACAACTGCTCTGTGCAGCAGTGTTCCCACCAACCTCTGTTCAGGATCCGCATTTCTCCGCTTCCTTTTTTCCCCAGGTATTTCCAGACAGTTCAGGTTTCCTGGAACTCTAAGGCACCAAAATACCAGACTGGTTTGTGTGACAGTGACACCAGCCAGCACTGGTTTGGAGCTGGCTGCAGGCTCTGTAGCTCGGCAGGTTAGCAGTACTGCTGTCAAACACCCAGGGCTTGATTTTTGGAGGGACCAGAAGCTCCCAGCTCTTGTTGACTTGGGGAGTGAAGGGTGCACACCCTCTCTGAAAACTAAGGGCATAAAGCAGAAAATTTTTGCAATAAGGACAGAAAATGTAGAAACTTTGCAATAGAAGTGGCTATTAAAAGAATGCCCTGCTGTTTGGATGTGGCATTGTTCTCTGGTTTGCTTTTAAATGAGGCTTTTTATTGTGGCTAGAGAGGGAAAAAGGGAATTTTTGATGAAAAACAAAAGTCATGGGCAGCTGTTGAAATCAAAAGAGAGTAGGAAGGGTACTTTGATGGACAGCATGAAAACCAGGGTAACTGGAACACCACTGCAATTAGATATCATCAAAATCTTGTGGCAACTTATGTCCTGTTGCCTGATGAGAATATATATATTTTTTTTATCTGTGCTGTTGTGAAAATGAAACGTACTTCAGCTATGGGGAACGTGGGGAGGAACCAAGCCAAGTGTGCTGTTGTTGCTGGGAGGTTGACATCATCTTTCATGGATGTTAAGGGCTTCTTTCCACGTTTTGTGGAGGATGGGGAGGAGTTTTTTGGTGTGGTAATGATGTTCTCTCTTCTCCATTCCAGCAGACAGTTCCCTCTTAAGGGAACCTTTGGGAATCATATGAGACTTTGGGGAGGGGGTGGGTGAATCCCCCCCTTCTTTTACCCACTCAAGCAGTCACACGTGACAGATTCATGCCTGTAGCACTTCCAGGTTTTATCTCCTCACTAAATTTTATTTCCCCTCTGTGAGTGTTTATATTGCTCAGAGACTGCCAAGGTTCATGTTAATCATAAAAAAAAAAAGTGGAGGTTTATTAGGTATTGCAGCTCAGTGATTCTTTGGTGTTTGAATGTTAATGACGCTTCGTATGCTCTGGAATAGCTGGAGAGGTGGATCTTAGCTCTGGCAGGGCAAAATATCCAGGGGTGGATTTTTCTTCCCTTTTCTCTGGGTTTTAACATCTTACGTGACATTTCATCCCAGAGCGATTTTACACTATGTATCATCATGTGTAATATCGTGTCACGCTGTAATTTTGCAAGTGTGTGAAACAGCAGGAGGGAGGTGGGAATGGGCTCAATTACACCCGGAGGGAGGGGAGAGCTCAGCGGAGGGACCTGCTCCTGGGAGGTAATGGATGGGGTGTCAGTGCTGTGCCGGAGCAGAGCAACAGAGCTGAGGGGAATTTATTATTTTTAGGGGCTCAGTGGGCAGACAAGAGGAAAGGAACCAGTCAAATCACGTTACTAATAGCCATTTCCATAGGCTGTGCATGTACGTGGGATTAAAGAAAAGAAGGGACATTCGTTCTCCTTCCAGACAGCTCGGTTCTTTCTTTTTCTGAAGGCTAAATGGAGAACTTGGCCTTTTTAACTGGCTCAGAGTGTGAAGCCTTCAAAGCAGCTTTGGTGGCAACTCTTGGGGAAGGCAGACACAGAGCCATTCCAGCTGAGGGAGAAATCTGGCAGTTAGGGGCTGTTCCCCTTTCACAGCCTCTTCTCTGGGTGCTCTCAGCCTGGTCCCTCTGGGATGGAGGAAATGGGGATGCAGAGGGGGAGGAAGGAACCAGGTAGACATTAGTGCAGCTCTTGCTAGCCCTGATGATGAAGGTTGTATTTACCAAAGAAAGCTAGAGGACATGGAGATTCTTATTTCTCAGGAACAAGAGGCGCTTTCTCACTGAGTTACACTCTCTGCATTCCCAGCTGGCATTTGATGTGATTTCATTGACCTTTGTCTCTTCCTTTGCCCCGAGCACAAGTTTGTTCCTTCAGCTTAACCTAAGCCAGATATCTTTTTTCATTGTACATCGTATTTAGGGCAAACAAGCTGGAGAGATGAGAAATTCACATTTTCTGAATTTCTAGCCAGGGCTGCCCTGTAAGCATTGGCTTTGGTAGCGCAAGCGGTACATTTTGCTTTAGTGCCTTCAAACTAACCTCAAAGGGGGCTTGTGTCATTGTTGTCTTTGTATTACTGCATAAATTGTTACTGGAGGAAGTACCAGACCTAACATGCTCCCAATGGGGAAGAGTTGATGAACGTGGGGGAAATGCTCTTCGACACTGGCCTGCCAGAGCTGGGTTGTGGTGGATCTTTTTGGAGAGGGGTCCGTCCTCCCAGGTACTTCCAGTAGAGAGTGTTGGCACACTTAATCCAGGAAGCCTCTCCTTTTGACTGTACTTTTTCAAAGTGACTTTTTTTTTGTTAATTTTTAACGTGTATTATGACTTCTTTTGGGGGCAGAAATCATGGCAAATTCCATTTCCATCTCCCTTGAATCCAGCTGAGACTTCTTCCTCTTCAGCACTATGAAAAGGGACATGGCTTCCCCAGGTTGGGAACCCATGAGCTACCATAGAGCTGGTCTGAAATATTTCTATTCAAACTTGCAGACAAGCGTGCTTTGATGGAGTGGAAGTAGAGCCCACATTTTCCTTGTCAGACTAGTGCAATTGGTACAGCTTTTCTACCAGCAACCTTTTCAGCACTCCAGGACTCTCTTGCACATGTTCACTGATGAGTTCCAGCAGTAAGTGCTGCTCCCTCTGAGGCTGCCTTTTGCTTAATTGACCCATTTTGCAGCAGATTAGGCCCCAAGGAGGAGGTTAATATGAGCAGTTATTCTAAAAGGCGGGTCGGGGCTTCAGTGAACTGTTCATCATTGGAAAAGCCCGTTATCCCCAATGTTCTTGCCTTTTTACACTTTATTCTGAAATATTCTGATTTAACAATGAACTTATGAATTTCTCCAGCTAGGTATAGTCTCCACAACTCTCTCTTTCCTGAGTTTTGGACTCAATGTGTTGAGTCAGATTTAACACCATAAATGCAGATTTACTTTCTTTCTTTTTGTCTTAAAACAGCCACCAGAATTGTAGCTCTGGATCTTCCAGCATCGCAGGTAGCATCGCCAGGGCTGCTTTAGCTTCTCTGAGTAATAGTCCCAGTGTGCTGTGTGCCATGTAGGAATACATCTCACCAGGCAGTGCATCTTTCTGCAGGATTGATGAGGGTGAGACGTCTTTTCCTGCACTGCAGGCAATTACAGTGGCCCCTTTGAGTCTGTGCAGGGATTGCATGTCATGCAGGTTCTCAGAGTTACAGCTGCTATGGTGACCAAAGGAGAGAATTAGAGCAAAATTCAATGTGAACCAATATTAAGCAATTAGTACATCTTTATTGCTATAATATTACTAATATGTGATATTATTGTTATGTTAATAATATTTTATTGATTAATTCTGAGATGTGGCCAGCTTGCTCTTTATTAGCTGCTGTTCCTGACAAGCCTGTCCACTATACTGTAGGAATTATTTCTCTATTTCCCCACTTTCTACCATGACCAGCTTCCTGTACATTAGTTATTGAACAACTTCTGCCTGTACCTACTATTCAATTTCCTTGAACACCCACACAAGAAAATAAAAAGGATTATGACATAAGTGTAACAACAAAAGGGTGGATGAACCTGAATGACTAGATGGAGGCGAAAAATTTGTGGGTCTTCCTTGCAAGGGCAGTAAATGATAATGATTGCCTTTAGTCCAGGTAGGTGCAGCCCTGATAGTGGGACGAGGGTGTGTTTTGGAGGATGAGCATGTGCATAGTGTGGGGGTAGCATGCCTGCAGGCTGGGGCATTAGCTGTGGTCAGGCTCACAGTCCCTGTCACATCCTGCCATCGTGGTTCTCTCAGTGGATGGCTTTTGATGGGAACAGAAAATTTGCAACCCTGGGCTCGGCTTCTGGTGCCATGATGGGAAAGTGGGATTCAGACGCAAACAGAATAAAGTTGTGTGTAGGAAGAAGCCTCATTGCATGCTATCCCTCCTGTAAACCCATGCCTGACCTCAGCCTTTTGCTGTAGGAGCTTCCTCAGCATGAGCACGGGGACTGCAGCCCCTTCCCCATGCGGGCGAACATCCTGCAAAATGCGTGCTGCTGGGCTCAGTCCCAGGGAGCCAGAGCAACCTGGGGAGCTGCCACAGCTCCCTCCCCATGCTGCTGGCCCTGCAACAGCTTTTAATGTTCCCCTCGCTGCTGTTCCCACCCCCATCATCTCTGTGAGTTCGTTTGATTGGGAACTCTAGTTTACATGGTAGCACTGGAGCCCTGGGGATTACGATATTTTTTTCACGCCAATCCAGATCAGTGTGAGACAGCAGTCTCAACAGGATGGGTTGCTGTGATTTAGGCAGTAGAAGTCCAGAGCCATTTATGTTGCATTTGTGGAATGACCAGCTGGGACCAAGAAAGCTTTGGGGAAGGGGAATGAGAGTGTGTTTGGGACCCTCGCTCAGTCCTTTAGGGAGAACAGAGCTCAGCTAACATGAAGGATCCCGACATCTGAATGGGGCCAGGAGACTTGCTGTTGAATTAACTCTTTAAGAGAGACCTGGAAGGTCTGGAGAGAAGGGAGCTACAGCAAAGAAGCATAATGGTGCTGCAAAGTAACCTGCTAGGGAATGAGGAGAGGGGGAATATTAGGGCCTGAAAGAGGGTAGTGTGTCTGGTACCTCCAACATGGGCATCTGCTCTTGGACATGCTACGGGATTTACATGCTGGGCTTTGTTGGTGGTCAGGGTATTCTTTTACAGCTTTGATAAATACCGAAGGATTCCTTGCTCCCACCCTCCCTTCATACAAGATGCTCAAGGCACAACTCATCCTTGTCGCGTTGCCCAGAAGGCACAAAGGGAGGTGTGCTACAAAGGCTTAATTCTTCCTACCTGCTTGCCTACCTCTGCTATCAGAAAGGCAGGATCTCAACATGGTTATAAGGCAGTTTATCTGCACAGATTAGACCCCAAAGGTGGGCTCCGGCTGCTGGCGGATCCTGCTGGGCCAGCAGATGATGCTGCTGGTTGAACAGCTGAGAGCATGGGAACACAAAGCTGCTGAGAACACCAAATGCCTCAGCAAAATCCATACATTTCCAAGGGGTTAAACATCGGAATGTGCACTCCTGAAGGTCTGTGGGGGGATGGAAATGATGTGAGGATTCAGGGCTGTTGGTTCTAGCATTCATTCAATTACCATGCTCAGTTAAGTACTGCACAGTGGAGTGAAGACTGCAGTCTGTTAGGATGGCTGTTACTATAAGTCATTTAATTACGAGGTTGCTCATATGCCATTTTAACATATGTATTGTCTCTCTTTTGTAGGTCACTATCCTCATCAGTCTGGCTCTTGCATTCCTTGCCTGCATAGTGTTTCTTGTGGTATACAAAGCCTTTACTTACGACCACAGTTGCCCAGATGGATTTGTTTATAAGGTAAGAAACTTCAGACAGATGAATTTCCTGAGATAAGGATAGACTCTAATTGACTACACGGTTACAGTCTAGTCTGCATTTTTGACCAGGCCAAACAGAACATTTGGCAAGAATGTGTTGAAATGGGAAGAGTGTTATGGGAAATGTGGACTTGCATCTGCCTCCATCAGCTACTGTTACACTGTAATTGTTGGGATTAGCATTTGGTGAACACTACAGACAGATGTTCAGGAACGATTCCTCATATTTGTGAATGGATTTATTGCAGCTGGAATCCCATGTTTGCTTCCCACATGTTCAAGTGACTGAGGTTACTGGCATACATTTTAATGCAAAGCAAACGCCCAGAGTGCTGGCACATGTGTCCTTTGTGAAAGAAATCTGAATTTGCCCATGTAGTTCATTTTTCGGTGCTTTTGAGCCTCTATCAAGAACAAAACCATGTAATTTAATTGCTAAAAGCCTGCTGTCCAGTGGTTTTATATTGAATAGTCACAGAGATCTATTTGCCTAGTCTGTTGAGATTTCAAAAAAAAAAAAAAGTTTTCGAAACATTTCACTGACTCCTTACTGTGAATAAACTCATAAACTCACGGGAGTCTAGACCACACTGAGGACAGTCTGTGAGCTGGAAAATAGAGTAAGGATGTTGGTGCATTGATCATTGGTGAATTCTCTTAGGTTATATAAAAGTGGAGTTAGGATGGAGTCATGAATTTCAGAATCAGATCCAGACCTGAACTTCAGAAAAGATTAAAGGTTTTGGACTCAGATTTCAGCTAGTGACATTGAACTGGGAGTTGGGGTATCTCATAACTGAATAATAGTTGTACCTGGGGCCCTTTGTGTCCTTGGTGCTACGTCGACTCCGATGAATACCAACCAGTCCGACATCTGTTACCTTTGATTGCGCTTTTACACCTGTTGCAAAGTGAATTGTTTTATCTGTGCAGTTCTTAACACACAAGTGTTCCTAGCGCAGCGGGGATGTGTGGGCAGTGTCTGCTCAGACCGGATGCTCTGACAAGAGCTGGCCAGCTGGGCTGCGCATCCCACCATCCCCGACCAAGGTGGTCATCCTGCAGGTCAGAGATAATGCACCGTAAGAGAGCAGCACGTAAGCAGCTTACTCTGCCTCTGCCTGTCCTCTGCTTGTCTGAGGATTAATTCTGGACTTTGCTCTGCAGAGCTTCCAGTCCAGCATGTGATAGGATCTGCTCAGCCAGCCCTGCCAGGGCTCCAGCAATGCTGGTCTCTCTGTGTGCCAGCAACATACCGAACCAGTCAGACCTTCTTTTTCCAGTCCCCATTTCCCATTCAGGGATGAAGTCAGCCTGCAGTCAGGGTTGCCAATAGCAACAGGTTTGAAGGCTGCTGCCTGACTCTCAACTTTGTGCATTCCCACGGCGCTGAGAGGCAGCCGGGGCTGTGCAGCAGATGCTCTCGCTGCAGCAAGTCTGAGTCGAACGTCACCCGTGTGAACAGCTAATGCTGAGATTTTTAAAGTAAGAGTCTGAGGCTGATGGAACCACTCTGTACCTCTCTTGCTTTCTCTCCCTTTCCAGCACAAGCGGTGCATCCCGGCCTCGCTGGATGCATACTACTCTGCACAGGATTCCAACTCCCGGGGCAGGTTCTACACCGTCATCAGCCACTACAGCATGGCCAAGCAGACCAGCTCCCGGGCCGTATCGCCCTGGCTGTCTTCAGGATCGGTAAACCATGAAGCCAAGGCTGCCAAGACAGAAGGTCATTAAAATTAACCAGTGGTGACGGGCAAAGTGGGAGGGTGGGGGGACAACACCATGTCTATACTGCATTGCTCTAGCTGAGGGTGCTGTGCTAACAGCATGACAGGAATAAATAAAACCCAAGTGCAGGAGTCATCTTAATGGATATTTCTTTCCGTGCATTGTTCTTGTTGATTTGTTACTGAGTCAAGCTCTTGTACAAAGGCATGTTTGATGTTGACTGTACCTTACAATGTAAAAATATTTTTAAATCATTGCTTAACTATTTGTTAGAAAAAGAAATTAAAAAACAAAAAAAGCAAATTAGATAAACAGCCAGAGAAGATAAAAGCAGCAAAGAGAATCCTGCACAGTTTTATCGTTGCTGGAAAGCTGTGACAGAGGCTAAACATGCAGTGAAGGAACAGCTGAAATCCTTTGGAGAGAAGGGGTAGAGAGAACCTGTCACAAAGACACTGTGTTGTTTAACTTGCCAAAGGAGGGTTATTTTGCTGTCAAATTGAATCTAGCATCAGTGTTCATTTGCTGATAGAGAAACACAAGCATCCCTTTCTCCCTCAAACATATACATGTGCAAGCACACACGCGCACACGCACCCTTGCACAGTGGCTAAGTACATCCAGAAGATGTGGGCACTCTTAATGAGCCGCTGCTGTGCCTGGGATCTTGGCTGGGCTCAAAGGATAAAATCCTCTTTGCTATTTGGGTATGGAGCAGGATGGAAGCAGACAGAGGCTGCTGTAGGGAAATCATGGACATACTTCTGAGCACAGGGCTACGAGTCGGGAGATCAGGGCTTTATTTCTGCTGCTGGCACAGATTTCCTGCACGACCTTTGGCAAGTTACGTGAGGCTTCATCCTTTGGGACCTCTCTCCTGAGGGACCTCTCAAGAGTGGTGATAGGATAGAACGTTACTGAGCCTCTAACTTTTCAGCCCCCAGTTTTCCCTCACGCATGAAATGGGATGCTCCTGCTTCCCTCCTTCCACTTCAGATACTTCAGTATTTAGTGTCATTCTAGGTAATTAGAGAGGGATGGCCATTGCATGCTCTCAGAGTACAAGGGTCCCATCAAATCTCTGCTTGCAAACATAGACCAAACCCCAAGTTTAATCCAGCCCTGGCCAATGTAAAACATCCTCTCCCTGCAAATGACATGTGCAATTAGTGCAGGCTGCTGGGATTTAAAAAAGAAACGGATTCTCTTTTTTCAGAGCTGCCTCTTGGCCCATTGCTGCAAAGCGTCTCTGCTCCGCGGTGGCTCAGGCAGGGTGGGACTGAGCAGCAGGAGCAGAGTGCACAGCGAGGACAAGGTTCACATTTGACTAAGGCTGCTTTTTCAGATTTGTGGCTAGACTGGGATGGAAATTAGGAACTGGCCCCTTCTTCCCCTGCATTGGGCAGTTTTGTCCTCCATTTCGCATACATAGACACTAGAGAGTGAAAATGAGGGCAGAACTCCTCAGTCCTAACAGGCATCACGATAAATAACTGTATAGTGTAGCTAAAAATGTAGTGCCAAATGCCATTGTCTGATTTCCTATCCTTCCTTCCCCTTCCACCTGTAAATTCATTTCTCACTCAAAATGTACAAACCACTCCCTCCACCAACAATCAGAACTCCAGCAGACCACTGAACAGTTTATAATTTTGTGGTGTATTTTTTGTCAGTAGGTAGCAAAGACTGAAGTATTTTTTGGTGTAATTCTTGAACTTTTCTGACGGGTTTAAAATAAAGCTAGATGTGACTGAGTGTTTCTGTGGCTCCGGATGGTTTTTTTTGGTGATTTGTGCTGTGGGCTAGGAGGTGGCGGGTGGTGATGTGTGTTTGTGCCTGGTGCTGCTGAGCGTGGCTGCAGTGGAAACTGCATCTTTGCACAGGACCCGAGGTGACTTTGGCTTTCAGGAGGTGTTTTCAGAGCTTGCTGTTTTCCCCTTTAATCACTGGGGGTTTATTCCCTATGTTCCTGCTCATTTTTCAATTGCAAATAGAAAACTAATAGTTAAGGTGATTTTTAGAGCAGGTGGAGATGCTTCCTATTGATGATTCTTGACTTTATGGAGGGACCTCCCCTCCCTTCCCATTTTAAGGCCAACAAATGATAGAAATTTTGGCTGGCAGCAAAGTCTCCTTTACCATCTGCTCCCAATGCAAGTATTAACTCATGCTGGAGCAGGCTCCTTGAGAAGGGCCGTTACCAAGAGCACACTGCGGGAAAATACAGCTGAACAAACCAAGAGCCACAACTGAGCTTTGAAAAAGTTGAGCCCTGCATCCAAACTCTGCAGCTTGGTTTCTAATGAAACCACAACTATATTCATCTCTCATTGCTCAGAAAGCAGATTGTGTTTCCCTAAGTAGTTCAACTCTCTGAAATGTAGATACCCTTGCATTAAAGTGGCTCATTCCCAAAGGCTACAGAACATTTTATAAAAAAAAATACTTTGGCTGTCTTTCCTTCCAAAAAAAAGTGTAATTCAGTGTTTTGAAATTGAGATACTGTAGGACAGAAACCACTCTGGTGTTAGAGGTCACCACCGAGTATTTGTGAAATGTATTAAAAAGGATTCAGCGCGCTTTGCAGAATTGAGTCACAGGATAATTTGACCATGGTATTTCTATTGCCACTCTCCCAGTAATACTCTAACCGTATGTTTACTTTAATCTTAAAAACCCAAGAATCAAATCATTTGAATTAAAAGGTTCTTGTTATTATTAGATAAGTGAGTCAGTGGGGATAATCATTCCTATTTAATAAAGATCAAAATCTGTATGGAGCAGGATGGAAAAAAAAAGACCCAAGGAAGACTCATGGGAGAGCAAAAGAAACCAAACTGCCCAACTCCAGCTGCAAGTTCCATTACTGTGGATGTTGCTATTGCGATTTTGTACAAGCTGCAGTAGAGCTTCCAAGATCAACCATGTATTTTAATCACAGTAACAGAGAGAGAGAGTAAATTGAAATTGTAGTACATCTTATTTCAGTCTTTAGAAGCCTCCTTCAAGGTTGATCATATGTTTTCAATGCTGATTAAAGTAGCGTATCAGTGCTAGCACAGTCTCATCGTGTCTGTCATCTCTCTGTGAAGTCTAAAGCTCCTGACTGGCTCTACAGAGTGGGGTTTTTGTGAGCTAGTCTCTGGGCAAGGGCTCAGTCTCGGCTCTGTATGGTGCTGATGAACAAGAGCCTGGCCTGTGCTTCTGCTAACATTTATGTGGTGGCCACAAGTCAGCTCCTACCTCTTCATCCGTGACTGACTCTGCTAAGGCACGAGTCCCTTTGGGTCATCTGCTCTGTTAATACCAGGTGGCTGCAGTGGGCACAGATTTTGAGTTCTCTGCTGAAATGTGGTTTTGGGACACTGGGACTGGAGCAGTTCATTTCTTTTCTGAGACAGTCAAGCAGGACATGGATGCCCGGACTGCTTGCATGTCCTGTCTGAAGGGGTAAGGCGGGATGAACAAGAAGTGTCAGCACATGGCTGAGCTCATCTTGTGGGGACAGGGACATAGCAAGCAGGCAGCAATCCCATAGGGTGACTGGCAGAACATATGGGAAAAAACAGCTTTACTAAAAGGTGTGGTGATACTGGGATGAGAACTCAGCTGCCCCCAGCCTAGGCTCAGGCAGGAAGAAATTGTGGCTGTTGGAGCCTGAGAAAGAGCAAGAGCAAGAGCAAGAGATTTCTACTGGTCAAGACATGGAAGCAAGCATTACTTTTCTGTCGTAACCCAGTGACCCTGAAGCACTGTATCCTGCTTGACTAATACAGACTGTCTTGTTTTGGAAAAGCTGACCATTATTGCTGCAAACATCTGCTGACTGCAGCACGCCCTGAGGGGAATCGCTCCACTGCTGGTTCAAATCCTCTTGGACTGCCTGGAAAAACAGTGTGAGACCAGGAGGTGCTGATGGCAGGACCCTGTGGCTGGTGGGGTGCACCACTGGTGAAAACAGAGGTGTCTGTCTACGGTCTGGGAGGTGGCTTCGTGCTCTGGATTTGTGTTAGAAAGACAGCTCAAGGTGCTGCCAATGCCTCTGTTACAATATCAGAAAAAGAACAGTTCCTGTCCCTTTGCATGTGAATTTTTTTCTTCCCCTTTATCCTCCCCTGTGCTTGCCAGCTGTTTCTGGTTTGTAATAATACCTCAAGTGATAAGTGTAAGGGTCGTGCACTGAACTGGCTACAATCACATTTTATACGATTAGTCAGGGGTTTTTAAAGCACCCTAATTATTACAGTCAAACCGGATTAAGCTATTCCTCTTAATAGATTTCCAGTTCCTGTAAAATAGGCCAGAGAAAATGAGTTACAGGAGAGGATGGGGGAAGGGAAGTCTCTTTCCTTCCTTCTCTTCTGCCTCATTAAAATGCCGTGCAGTGGCGGGGGCATTACAGGGATCCCACTGAGAGCCCCGGTTGGGTGCCCAGCAGAGGCGGGGGGTTCTGGTGCTCAGCTCCTCTTCTCCCCTGGAGAAGAGCCTTTTGAGGAGCAAAAAGGTAAAAAACCTTGTGTTTGAGAATGTTGCTTTACTCAGGAGGGTGGATGACAAGTCATTTGGTGGGTTGCTCCATCATAGAAAATAATCCATGGCAAGTTGAAGTGCAGGAAGGTGACAAAGGCAATGGCATTCTGCCTGAACAGCTTGTCACCGGGAGAGGCTGGGCAGGATTAGTGCTGAAGAGGCTTTTGTCCTGCAGCAGCCAGACTGTGAATGGTAAAACCAGAGCCAGAGGACATGGAGAAGCCTCTTAATGACAGGTTACATCCTGGCATGGACAGTGCCCTGCCCTGCTCTGACACAAAGGGTTTGCCTGAGCCCAATCTCACCGCCGGTGCAGGAAGGAGCTGCCGGGGCTGTGCATCGCTTCCCTGTGCCGAGGGCTCCTCCTGTGCCAGGGGGCTGCTCTGGCTGTCCCTGCTCCCCATTAGCACTGGGGCAGGGGGTGGGAAACAAGATGCCCTGTGGCTTCCTTTGGTGGTAATACAAAGTGTGAGCATTACTGGTGTGAGCAATCACGGAAACACTGCAAACCGAGGCAGCCATTAATAAAATATTTACACCACTCGGGCAGCAGCGTTTTAGATGAGTCACATGCCGAGGCTTCCCCATGGCCCTTGGTGATTGATGGTGACATTATTACTTACTGCTCCCCAGCCCTTCCCCATCGGCACGGCTTATTGAAGGCCAGTGCTCGCCAGCTGCAAATGGCCAAGGAGTCAATCCCTTCCCAGTCCCAGGTGTTTCCAAAGAGCCAAGCTCCTACTACGTGGGGCTGCAAAGTCTCAGCAAGCCCAGCTCCCCTTTAGAGTCAGTGGGTCCATGCCAGCCCGTTGCTTTAAGCACACAGTACAAATCCGAGGGAGGTGCTGTCTGCTGCGGCAAGAGGAGCGATGGCCAGCGACGATGCCAGCTCCAGCCAGCAGCTTTCCAGCCGTGCCTTGAAGGCTTTGGTGGCACCAGGTCTCTGCAGGGGCCGATGCTGAAGCTCCATCAGTACCGTCTCCGTGCTGGATGACTGCATGGCTAGCTATCGGCTAGCTAGCCTTTGGACAGCCCTAAAACCCAAGCTCCCAAGCCCTCGCTGTCACTGATCACGTTTTCTGCAAGCTCCTTTGCAGGCCCATGGGTGACCCCTGCTCATCTGGATAGCAGCCAGCACAGGTAATTAGCTCACCCTGTCACTCAGATGGGAGCAGCACAGCAGCATTGCACAGGTTTCTGCTAACCAGACGCTTACTCGCAACCCCTCCAGTTGCAGCAACATTTCAGTGGTGGGTAAATTGATTTCTGTGTATATTTCCTATGCCAGGTTATTACAATTACTCTTCAGGATCCTTTGGGATGAAAGGCTATTATAGAGATGAAAGCTCATTAACAATAAATATAAAGGGTCAAAACTCCCCATAAAAATGTATTAGAAACAGATTCCAGTTTGGAAATGTAAATATAGCATTTGGCAGAGGTCCAGACTGGCTAGTCTGGTGTGCAAGACAGCTTAATCTACTGGGAAGATGTGGCTATTTTTATAGCAGCCAGTCGAATTACTGTGTGAATTTATGGAGTTTTGGCTCACTGGAAAAATAACTCCCCCCTGCCATCAAAAAAAAAAA
>VZTO01023333.1:15511-92288 GCA_013400615.1 Syrrhaptes paradoxus | reverse complement strand
GCTTCCTTTGGTGGTAATACAAAGTGTGAGCATTACTGGTGTGAGCAATCACGGAAACACTGCAAACCGAGGCAGCCATTAATAAAATATTTACACCACTCGGGCAGCAGCGTTTTAGATGAGTCACATGCCGAGGCTTCCCCATGGCCCTTGGTGATTGATGGTGACATTATTACTTACTGCTCCCCTGCCCTTCCCCATTGGCATGGCTTATTGAAGGCCAGTGCTCGCCAGCTGCAAATGGCCAAGGAGAGTCAATCCCTTCCCTGTCCCAGGGGTTTCCAAAGAGCCAAGCTCCTGCTGCATGGGGCTGCAAAGTCTCAGCAAGCCCAGCTCCCCTTTAGAGTCAGTGGGTCCATGCCAGCCCGTTGCTTTAAGCACACAGTACAAATCCGAGGGAGGTGCTGTCTGCTGCGGCAAGAGGAGCGATGGCCAGCGACGATGCCAGCTCCAGCCAGCAGCTTTCCAGCCGTGCCTTGAAGGCTTTGGTGGCACCAGGTCTCTGCAGGGGCCGATGCTGAAGCTCCATCAGTACCGTCTCCGTGCTGGATGACTGCATGGCTAGCTATCGGCTAGCTAGCCTTTTGACAGCCCTAAAACCCAAGCTCCCAAGCCCTCGCTGTCACTGATCACGTTTTCTGCAAGCTCCTTTGCAGGCCCATGGGTGACCCCTGCTCATCTGGATAGCAGCCAGCACAGGTAATTAGCTCACCCTGTCACTCAGATGGGAGCAGCACAGCAGCATTGCACAGGTTTCTGCTAACCAGACGCTTACTTGCAACCCCTCCAGTTGCAGCAACATTTCAGTGGTGGGTAAATTGATTTCTGTGTATATTTCCTATGCCAGGTTATTACAATTACTCTTCAGGATCCTTTGGGATGAAAGGCTATTATAGAGATGAAAGCTCATTAACAATAAATATAAAGGGTCAAAACTCCCCATAAAAATGTATTAGAAACAGATTCCAGTTTGGAAATGTAAATATAGCATTTGGCAGAGGTCCAGACTGGCTAGTCTGGTGTGCAAGACAGCTTAATCTACTGGGAAGATGTGGCTATTTTTATAGCAGCCAGTCGAATTACTGTGTGAATTTATGGAGTTTTGGCTCACTGGAAAAATAACTCCCCCCTGCCATCAAAAAAAAAAAGATTGCTTGGGGGGGGGGAGTGGAATAAGATCATTTCTTCTGTTGAAAATATGGTTTTTGTAGTAGAACTGGAACATCTTCGGGAATTTACAAGTATAAATGTTAAAGAAAAAACAAAAATAAAGATGAAGGGGATTTCAAAATTATAATGATAGCAATGAAAGTACCTAAACCGTGGAAAAACCACATTTTTTTTCAGGTGTTTTTCACAAATTCATTAATAAAGGAGGAACTGAACCTGTCTTTTCCCAAAAACATTTGACCCACCAACATTTCCAACACTTTCCCATAGGAGTACCTTGAGCAAACTCCAGCTACCTCACATGCACAGGGGTGTAAATGAGCCCGCATCATGCTGGTTTATGGGTCATCCTCCTCCAACACCCAGCTTATTGGTGGGGCTGTTTTGTTTTGCAAAGTATCAGCTGCTATTGCAGAGGAGCCAGAGTTGTTTCTGTACTCCTGTAACAAGAGAGGATTTCTGGGAACCGCAAGGAGGGTGCAGACAGGCACTCATGGTAATGATTTGGAGATACAGAATGCTATGGATGTGTTTAAGCAGGACCAGTATTTCAAATGCAGCCTTGCTAGCTGTTGGGTGCTAGTGGCTGAGAGCAGGTTACAGGTTGCACAATTTCATCTGGGTCATGTTTTGGTTTGATGCTGCAAGTAACGGGTATTTCATAGGAATCCTTTTTCTCTATCTGACCCTCAGCCTGAAGGTCTAGAAGAGAATAAGAGAGAGAGAGAAGTGGGTTTATGATTCTTACTGAGGAGGAGGCAGTGTTAGCAGCAGTGGGCTCCCGCGGGGCTCTGGCATCGCTGCTCAGTGTGAGCTGACTCCTGCTCTGGTTCACAAAGGTGTCGCAGTCACTTAACCTTTAAAGCTGTAGCATTCTCTCCTTGCTCCATGTTATCCCCTGAGAAGGCATTTTTCTGATGGTTTTGATCAATTGACATAGTGACTGAGACCTTAAGATGAGTAATTAAGACGTTAAAGTCTTTGGCTCATACAAATGACATTAATCTGTGCACGCTCCACATCCATGCTGTCGCCCTGTCTCGCAACATATCCCATTATCTGCTTACATCTGTGTCTTGACCTTGCTTAAAAAAATGTCAATGAAGTGTGTTTGTTTTTTGTTTTTTGGGTTATTTTTAAAGCATAACATGACACTTTAACTTCCTCAAACTAAATAAACAAAGAAGGGGAGCAGAATCTATTCTGCTCTTTATTCAGCACCAGGATTTTGTTGCTTTTCCCCACCACATTCAATCTGCATGACACAGTGGTGACTGCGTATAAAAAAGGGATGACTTGCCATCTCTTCAGCCCTTTTATTTCCAGTAATATTTTGGCATGTACATGATGGAGAAGCTGTTGATTTTCCCACAGACACATACTAGCAACCTGCCTGACGGCGTGAGCGTGAGAAAGCGCAGGAGGCTATGAAGAGGAGGAGGAAATAAAACATTCAGGTCCCTACAACAGCTGATATATTGTAAGTATTGGTGATTGCCTCTGTGAAAAGTTATTACGAGACCCATTAAAACCGCAACAGGTTTGCAAGGGTTTGTGTGCACCATCAGAGTGGGAGAGACCGAATGACGACTGAGCTGCTGCCGTTGGGGGGAATATGGAAGGGAAGAGGCAGGCTGGTGACTGGCTGCTCTGCCCATGTGCGTGTACGGGTGCATGGCAGGCACATGGCCAGCTGTGTGCACACGAGTGCTCCCCACAAAAACCCACATACAAGCAAGAAGAGGCAACTCGGATAAACCATATTTTAAAGAAAACACCTCCTCCTATTATTATTATTACTACTACTACTACTACTACTACTTTAAGGGACATACAGCCATAATCCACCTGCTACAACTAATTCTGATTCAATGGGGATTTACTGCTATTAAAGAAATGGGCCTTATACTGCTTTTTGAGGGCCCCAAATATAAACTTTAGTGCTGCATAGAGGAAAACTTGAAGGTCCCAATTGAACTCCAGGTTTCCTGTGCTACAGCCTCTGCAAATGCTTCAAAAAGCCAGTGTCTCAGGAAAATGTCACTGAAGAGAGTCAGGAGCTACTTGGCAACTCCTCTGCACTTCCCGTACCTACTGCTTTCCCGTTTGTTCTTTGGGTTACTTCATCCTTTCTGCCCAAGATTGAAAGTGAGGAAATCTGTATGAGAACTGGATTGTCATCAGCTGCAGCACAGCGCATGCAGCATTTGGGAAGCTTTGCTGCCAGTTTCCGCAGCGCAGAGGGTCTGGAAGTGTTGCAAATCCCACGGCATTCCCAGACCTGCGTGGAAATGTGTGTGGGGCTGGGCACTCGCTCCTGCACCACCGCCCAGGGCTGACCCTCGGCGCCGTATCAAACAGCCACGTGTGAGCTGGCTGGCGGAACAGAGTTTCCCCTCCCTCCCTTTAAAGCCTGCGTGTCTATGAACAAAGGCACCATATAACGCTCAGACAGCAGAGTCCTGTGTTACCTCATTCCACCTCCAACCCTCTGCTGGATCCCTGCAATCGGGCTCTCAGGGAGAACCGTGTAAACAAAACCCCCAGCCCTGTGGTGGGAGCAAGGCTGTTCTGAGGATCTGAGTGACAGTATTGAAATCTGCCTTTATTCTGCCACAGATAATAAAATTGTTCCTGGGGGAACTCTTTAAAACTGACACGACACAGCGAAATGCAGGAGAGTGGTGTTAAGGGGGGAGTTTAAGGGGTAGAAAGAGAAGAGTGACTGGAGAACGACCAGGATGGTATTTAGAGCTTTGCATTTCAGCAGTATATACACCGGGCGATACAGTCCTCGCCAGGATTGCAGAGCAGGACACGCACAGCCCCGCTCTGAGATGGAGCCTGGAAACAGTTGCTGGCAGCAAAGATCCCGCGCCCAGCGCTGCATTGCTCTGGGATGGGGAGGGTTAGGCAATCCCCAGTCAGGAAGAAATCCAACAGTTATTAAAGTCATAAAACAGACAAGAAATGGTGTCCTGCCCAATCGCAGTGCCTTTATTTGGGTGCTCTCTCCCCCTTGCCTGGATTCTGCCTTTAGAAAAGGGTTCTTCCTCTACATTAACCTGGCAGGAGTTCTGAAGTCCCAAGATATGTATCAGAGGTGGGAATAAAAAAATGTCAGTTTGTGCCACGTGTGAGCAAGGGAGCAGATGCCTGAGCATCACCAGGACTGCTGGCAGTCTTTGGCTATATGGCTCTTTAAGCCATATTTTCTGACTCCTGTGAGAATACAGATGTTTAAATGACAGTGAGTTATTTTTTTGTGTTTTTTTTTTCTTTTTTATTACTGAATGGCAGTTGTCCTCTTCTGCTTATTGAGAGCTGCTGAGGCAGAGAGGTGTTCCTACAGTGTGGACAGTGCAATGCATTGAAGCGACATGAGTTTAAGCTTTGGTACGTATTTAAAATCAAACAGCACAAATAAGCTCTTGAAGTTCACTCAGGCCGTAGTGAGGGTGCTTTTATCTGGGATGTATCTGCTGTGAGTAATTCCACCACTCACAGGACCGAGAATCTCTCTGTAATCACTTGTGCAGAGACTAAACAAGGCAACCTAATTACTTTCAGAGAGAGCATTTTACAACACGTAATTGGGTAGAAAGATGAGAGAAAGTTAGTTGGCTTGGCTAGGCTGCTGGTCTGGGATCCCTGATTACCTCTGCCTGCGATGCATTTTGTGTCAGGGAGCTGCCTGCTGTGACAAATAAAAACCATCACAGCCAGTTTAGGAACACAGCCTGATGCCACGTTGGGTCTTGATTGATGGAGAAACAAACCCTCGAGTTATTTTTTTGTGGCAGAGGCTCATGATGCCACGAGGGATTGTGGCTTCTTGCTCCCAGGGGTGGTAAGACCCCTTTGCAGCGGCTGGTGCGAGCGGCACTGGGGGGGAGCAGGAGCAGGAGCAGGAGCCGGTGGCTGGCAAAGCCTCGGGCTCAGCCCTCTCCAGCCACTGCGGCGGGCTCAGCAGGGTGTGAGCTGGGGACTGAAACTTTCAATTTAAATTCTGTTTCTCTGGACTGTTTGAAGACCACTCCATTCAGCTTTCAGTGGAAAGAAGAGCATTGTAATTGAGATGAAGTGCTCCTTCTGTTTTTTTTCTTTCTTTCCTTTTTTCAATTTATTTGCCTCTCTAGCTACAGTACAGCTTAATTTACTTCAGCAGAAATCACTTCTGTGCTACTCTCCCCTTGTTTCTGAAGTCTCTCCTTTATTTCCTTTCCAGTATCAAGACTTTAAAACAGCACAAGGAACACAAGGCAAATAGCAGCTTTCAGACCCAAACAGAACCCCTGGTCACCCGTTTCTTCAGACACATGGAAATGAGACAGCAGAAACTCAAAATCGGTGGCTGATACCAAAGCTCTTTCCTGCAGAGGGGCTGGGTGCCCTGATCGGGGGTTTCCTAAAGCCAGGCACAGGCACACACCGTTTTTTCCCTGGTGAAGATCAGGGGTACCCTGCTGAAAGATCTCACCTGAGGCTGTATTTTCTTAATTTTAAGTACTTAATTTTTTAATATTTGTGAGACATGAAATAAGTCTGTGAGGCTGGAGTGTGAGACCCAGGCAGACTGCCGTTTATAACCACGCATCCCCTGCCCAGGCAGGCTGCCTGATGCATCGCTTCAGCTCAGAGAGCTGGCGAAGGCTGGAGCTGCAACACTCTGCTTAGAGCAAGAAGCCAAAGGAGTGGGATCTCCCACTCGCCTTTCAGCCCGTCATCCCATCCACTTGGACTGGGAATGCCACCACCAACCATAAGAACAAGGCTTGGCTCCGTAACTGAAAAATCACATTTAAAAAAACCCTCTGGGGTATAATCTCAGGTTGAGTGTAAAATCTGGATGGAAGAGAGTGAGGGAAGTTGAGGGAAGCTTTCATCGTTTCTATAAGACAACAAGTGGTGAGGTGTGTTAACGGCTCACCGCTCAGGCTGCATGTTCCTCGGAGATAACAGCAGACATGCAGGCATTATCGGATTAATTATCAATGTAGTGAGCCTGTACTATAAAAAGGAGCAGATACTATATAACCCAGAATGACTGCAAGCACCTGCTCATGAATGGCTCTATGGAGAAATAAGAGGATGTTACTGTCTGATCCCCCTGAACACATAGCATGCCAAGGCTATCAGACATATCCCAAACTAATCCTACCTCCAAATTGTCATGATGGTAAACAGGCGGGTGGTGACTGCTGAGGCATGTAGAAAGACAAAGAAGAGGAGTGTTGGTGCCCAGGGATTTTTGGTGACGGTCCTTACACACTCCATTGGCTGGCTCGGTGCTGAGTTCTAAGTTGAATTCAGTCTGGCAGCTCCTGGGGAGTTTCCTTTCCTACGTTTGAAGGTGAAGCCTGCTGAAAGCAGCAGCTCACTGCCACGTGCTTAGTGGGGAAACAGCCACCAGTCCCACCCCTCTGAGCTCCTGCGGCCGGCCGGGGCAGACGTGCATGCCCACCTCTGCAGATGGCATCCCTTGGGGTAGTTTTGCTGGAATGATAACTCAGGCAGGAGGCAATCAGCCCTTCACCAGGAAAATGGTGAATTTTCTCCAAGAAACCCCACCGTATTTCCAGGCCATTATCCCACAGCCATCCTTGGTTCTCAAGTGGGCATCCAGATTTTTCAGAAAACCTGAACAACCACAGTTAGGCCTGGTGCCAGAGGGGAGCTGAATGGTTTGGAAAGAGCATCTCTGTAGCTCCATCCTAGTGGGAAGGGGAAAGTCTCAGCTTCCCAGGGAGCTACTGTTCTCTTACACGGTGCCAAGTCCCCACAGTGGGGAATGTTACCTTAGGGCATGTTCTTGGATACGTTGAGATAAGCAGCAGATCTTCCATTGTCTGAAAACCCTAGATCTCCACTTAGGTAACTTTCAGATCTAGAATGACTATTTTAAGGTAATTTCAGGTGTTTCAAATGCTTTTCTCTGAATCCTGTATGACACCAAGAAACCTTGCTTTAGGGTTTAGAAGTAAATAGAATGAAGGATGTATTTTTAGCCTTCTAAAATATTTTTTTCAAAATGTTTCTGGTAATATATTTATCACACAAAATATATACGATGGAGCAGAGTGGCTTAAGGGAATTTTCAGCTTGTTCTTGTAAGAGTCAGAGTGATTTACTCACAGATTCACCACTAATGAATACTACACTCATCCCAAATGATAATGAGATATTTTTTTATCTCACTCTTGTACTGCCCTTCAAAATTGTCTTGGTAAACTCACTTACAGTTCCCTATATATCCTAGAGACACTAAGGACCAAGCCAGTTCATACTAATGGAGGATCTGGCCCTCTGTTTTTTAATAATTCACACCATTGATTTTTTTACCCTCTCTGTATTCCTGCAATCACCTGCAGGTTTTGCAAATTACGTTGTAAACCCGAACCGTTGCTTTTCACTGGGCTGCACTACGATCTATTTTTCTAATACAGTCCTGTCATTTTTCTCCTTGAAGGTCTGTTTATGCCAGCTATAAGTTTCTTTAATAGTCTTGTCCATTTTCAGCAATTTTCCCACTCGGGAGCTAAGCAAACTGAAAAAAATTATTTAATTTAGGGAGGTGCAGAAACTATTTCTGCTGCTCATTAAAGTATTTTGTTCTCTGCTCTCAGCACCTCCATTTTGTCAAAATATCAACACAAGGTACCAGAGTAAACATTTCTGTCCCATACTAATTGCGCACTAATGTTCAAGATTACATCTCTGGTGTTCCAGAGACAAAGTGTATTTGAAGGATCCCTGATGGGGCCTGAAGCACGACACATTTCCTCCCGTGTTGGTCTGTTTGCCATGACCATGGGAGTCTCGAACTGAGAGCTTCGTCAGTTTGTTCTCCCAAGGAGAATTCCCAGCCTGTGGAGCCCTCTCCTCCCAAACCCTGCTACCATGGCAAACCAGGGGGTGCAGACCCAGCCTTTGTGCATGGTACCATAATACTGGGGGGAAAAACCCTCTACTTTTTGAAGGGCAGCTCAGTTCTTAGTCTGAAAGTTCGTAAAGATTATGCTGAAGAGTGTGTGTGTGCGGGGAGGAGGCGGTGAAGGGGAGTACAAAGTCAGAGGAGGAGTTGGAAATGGAGGATGTTTCTTTGACACTCTCCTTTTCATATCATCATTTCCCTCTTTCCAAGTACCGGAAAGTTCAGCACTTCCACCCACCCTCAGCAGGGGGTTAGGAGTAAGAGAAAGATTTTTTTGTTGCTGCCTTTGTTGCAGCTTGTTCTGGCACATGGAGACTGTATCAGTGTTAATGTCCCCCAGCTGTTAATCAGGATGATATACAGGATATTAAAAAGCATTTGTGCTGCTCTGAACTACAGGAGCCTCTGAATGCCCTCAGACTGCTGTCTCTCCCAATTAGACTCAGTGGCAGCTCCAGGCGTGTGCCAGCCCCAGTGCAGTCCATCGATGGAGAGGGGTGGCCAGGGCACAGCCTGGGCTCTGACCGGGATGCGAGAGAGAACTGGAGGAGGCAGTTGTGTGGTGTGAACCCCCTCGGTCACCTTCATGGTTTGCCAAAGATAGTGAGAACCTTCCTGCCTGACTTTGCCTGTTCCATTGAGGCTGGACGTGACCTTGTCTGGGGAGGTTGTGTTGCAGCCCATTGATATGTGATGAAATCACCCCCAAAAAGGTCAATGGTGGGTTGGAGGTGGGGGGTTGCATATTGGGCTAGAGTGATATTGCACTTGATCTGGGGGGAGGGAAAGGGAACTGTGCCATAACTTGTCTTTAATCCTTCAAACAATGTGAGTCAACAGCAAAGGTTTGTCATAGAGAACCAATTACCTCCATCACATGTGGTTGTGGGAACATCAGGAAGGCAGAAAAAGCAAATAATAACCATGATCAGGATTTGCAGCGCAGCTCCTGGACCTGCACACAGAGTGGGTGGAGGGTGGAAGAGTGAAGGAGGCCTGGTAGAGCTGAACAGCCTGGCCATTGCCATGGACAACCCCAATGTATAGGAGAGCAGGGAGCAAATAAAAATCCCAGCCCTGAATCACAGTCCCAAGACTGTGATTGCAAATGCTGTGTGCCCAAAACGGAACAGAAAGCCTAGAGGGGAACTCCATCCCCAGGAAGAGTCAAGCCCAAGATGACCCCTGCGGTCCTGGCTGTGGCTTTTGGTGACTCTGCATGACAAGGTGACTTACCCTTTGGAGTGNAAAATTGTCTTGGTAAACTCACTTACAGTTCCCTATATATCCTAGAGACACTAAGGACCAAGCCAGTTCATACTAATGGAGGATCTGGCCCTCTGTTTTTTAATAATTCACACCATTGATTTTTTTACCCTCTCTGTATTCCTGCAATCACCTGCAGGTTTTGCAAATTACATTGTAAACCTGAACCACTGCTTTTCACTGGGCTGCACTACGATCTATTTTTCTAATACAGTCCTGTCATTTTTCTCCTTGAAGGTCTGTTTATGCCAGCTATAAGTTTCTTTAATAGTCTTGTCCATTTTCAGCAATTTTCCCACTCGGGAGCTAAGCAAACTGAAAAAAATTATTTAATTTAGGGAGGTGCAGAAACTATTTCTGCTGCTCATTAAAGTATTTTGTTCTCTGCTCTCAGCACCTCCATTTTGTCAAAATATCAACACAAGGTACCAGAGTAAACATTTCTGTCCCATACTAATTGCGCACTAATGTTCAAGATTACATCTCTGGTGTTCCAGAGACAAAGTGTATTTGAAGGATCCCTGATGGGGCCTGAAGCACGACACATTTCCTCCCGTGTTGGTCTGTTTGCCATGACCATGGGAGTCTCGAACTGAGAGCTTTGCCAGTTTGTTCTCCCAAGGAGAATTCCCAGCCTGTGGAGCCCTCTCCTCCCAAACCCTGCTACCATGGCAAACCAGGGGGTGCAGACCCAGCCTTTGTGCATGGTACCATAATATTGGGGGGAAAAACCCCCTACTTTTTGAAAAGCAGCTCAGTTCTTAGTCTGAAAGTTCGTAAAGATTATGCTGAAGAGTGTGTGTGTGCGGGGAGGAGGCGGTGAAGGGGAGTACAAAGTCAGAGGAGGAGTTGGAAATGGAGGATGTTTCTTTGACACTCTCCTTTTCATATCATCATTTCCCTCTTTCCAAGTACCGGAAAGTTCAGCACTTCCACCCACCCTCAGCAGGGGGTTAGGAGTAAGAGAAAGATTTTTTTGTTGCTGCCTTTGTTGCAGCTTGTTCTGGCACATGGAGACTGTATCAGTGTTAATGTCCCCCAGCTGTTAATCAGGATGATATACAGGATATTAAAAAGCATTTGTGCTGCTCTGAACTACAGGAGCCTCTGAATACCCTCAGAGTGCTGTCTCTCCCAATTAGACTCAGTGGCAGCTCCAGGCGTGTGCCAGCCCCAGCGCAGCCCATCGATGGAGAGGGGTGGCCAGGGCACAGCCTGGGCTCTGACCGGGATGCGAGAGAGAACTGGAGGAGGCAGTTGTGTGGTGTGAACCCCCTCGGTCACCTTCATGGTTTGCCAAAGATAGTGAGAACCTTCCTGCCTGACTTTGCCTGTTCCATTGAGGCTGGACGTGACCTTGTCTGGGGAGGTTGTGTTGCAGCCCATTGATATGTGATGAAATCACCCCCAAAAAGGTCAATGGTGGGTTGGAGGTGGGGGGTTGCATATTGGGCTAGAGTGATATTGCACTTGATCTGGGGGGAGGGAAAGGGAACTGTGCCATAACTTGTCTTTAATCCTTCAAACAATGTGAGTCAAATGCAGAGGTTTGTCATAGGGGACCAAGTGCCTCCATCACATGTGGTTGTGGGAACATCAGGAAGGCAGAAAAAGCAAATAATAACCATGATCAGGATTTGCAGCGCAGCTCCTGGACCTGCACACAGAGTGGGTGGAGGGTGGAAGAGTGAAGGAGGCCTGGTAGAGCTGAACAGCCTGGCCATTGCCATGGACAACCCCAATGTATAGGAGAGCAGGGAGAAAATAAAAATCCCAGCCCTGAATCACAGTCCCAAGACTGTGATTGCAAATGCTGTGTGCCCAAAACGGAACAGAAAGCCTAGAGGGGAACTCCATCCCCAGGAAGAGTCAAGCCCAAGATGACCCCTGCGGTCCTGGCTGTGGCTTTTGGTGACTCTGCATGACAAGGTGACTTACCCTTTGGAGTGAACGAGGCAGCTGTACAATATACCTATTTATTAACCCAGCTGGCAGCAAACGCCTGCCATTTCTGTACAAGCACATATATAATTTAACAGAGTCCCTTTCAAAAAGGGGTGTGCAGTGGGAAGCCTTGACCCCCAAAAGCACTTGGCTGATATTTATAATCCAAACAAAGGATACACTGCTGCTGTGCTTTTGTTTACAAATCAGACGTTCGTGCACCTTGCATAGGCTACTAAATGTGGCTTTGAGGATAAGGCTGTAGAAAATTGTACCAGCCAGCAAAATATGAATTGCTGAGCATGGTGTTTCATGGTATTGAAGCAGCAGGTCTAATCGCTAGGCGAGGAGAAAAGGGAACAGCTATAAACGTGCAGTGTGGTAACACGACTGGGAGTGTGAGATCCTCCAGTGACACTACTCCTGACTTTCCCTGTTTCAAGTTTGTGTCACTCCCATGACATAACCAGAAGGAGACAGTCGTTATCCGTCACTCACTGTTACAGGGAGGCACAAGCATAGGGCAGGGCAAGCCGAGGAATCCTTTCAAAAGCTTTCCCCCAAGTTTTAGACACTGCCATCAATACAGCTGCCTGAAGGGCTTGGTGGATCCCGTTTCTCAGTCGTGTGGTGTGATACCTCCTTCATGAGTTCCCAGGCATGTGCAAATCAGTAGGACAGTTTTTACACTTCTCATCTTTTTTTACAACCCTTACCAAGATATAGTCATACCTGCAGACGTACATGTATTTTTTTCTGTTTCCAGTGAAACACACTAACTGAGTTGCAAAGCCCCTGGTAAAGCACTATCATACCTTGTGTTTATGCTAACCTTGCCAGGACCTTTAGGAAATACTTTAAGAAAAGCAATGAACAAGAAATCCCATTATTCCTATCTTCTTATTCCCCTATCATTTTGTCAGACTCATACTGAAATACATAGCTCATACTGGCAGAGTGTCCAGTGCTCAGTCCTGCCACGTTTGTCACATTGTGCTTCATACCTCCCTCTGGGTAACTCTGTACATCCTCCTGTAATACAGCTAATACACCCTGGAGCATGTCTGCCTTGTCGGGATTACATCTTTCTACCTTTTATCTTTTCTTTTGCATATTGGTGCAGACATGACTGTACTTGTAGTTTCTTCTTTTAATCCAGCTTTGACAAGACTCTCATTTGCCACATTATTTTTTACATGGTCTTTTCAAAGAAAGCCATCTCTGTCTTGTTTTTTTTTTCCCTCCATTCTTTAGTTGTGTATTTTTTGCCATTGTCTGTCTAATGACTGTGTCCATTTACAATGTAGTCATTCAATTTTGGTACTAGAGAACCAGTTAGTCTATTGTCCATCTCTGATATAATTTACTATCATCATATGCTCTAATTCTGCAGCACCCATTGGTCTTTTCCTGTGGTCTTTCTTCCAGCAGAAATCATATCTTCATATAACTTTACAACTGTGATGTTATACATTGTGATTTTCTTCTGAATTGTTCTGTTTACCTGTCTACTTTACTCTTGCATGGGAATATCATCTATGCTTCTTCCCTTGTCTATACTGTGTATGCTAAACTTATGGGTTTAGCTAATTAAAACAATTTAATTTTACTTAACAGTTTTTTCCTTCTGAGGAGCTTCTAAATTATTATAGAAGTCAATTCCTCAGTGTCTACTAGAACCCTGTTAAATGATCCTCCACCACATTTGTGTAGTGCTTATTAGTATCCAGGCTCGTTTGATCTCAATACTCTTCCTATGTATTTCAGGAGAAAAAAGAAGGAAATGTCTGCAGTTTTAGCCATGAAACTCACATCAGCTCTGTAATTCTAGATTCAGTACTAAAAGAAAAACCTTTGGCCTCTCTTTTTTAGGAACTAAATAGTTCTCCTTTGTATGCATGAGCACCGAATCCAGTATTTAACTGTAGAAATATTGTTATTATGAATGCTGCTGCAGTTGTCATTTCCCTCAAGGAAAGTCAAGAAAAATCCTACCCATTTCTATTCCTGGTATAATTTAACTCACATTTGGTGAAAGCCCATCACTATGGCAATAGCACCAGGCGTGATGTGCTGTGGCAAGGAGCCAATACAGAGAAGAAAACATATGGCTGCAGCACCAGAGTAGCAGCTCCATCAAGGGACAAGGTGTCAGGATGTTGGGCTTCCCATCCTGCTTCTCCCCTGGAGCGGCAACACAACCATTCGTCCCACCAGCGTGCCTGCTTCTGCCGGAGAAGGTGGGAAGGCAGCAGCCCTGTCCGAGCAGGGCACTTCAACCCAGCTGCTGACCGACAGCAGCCACCTTGGGAAAAGCTGTAAGGAGCAAGTGGGCATCTGCAGGTAGTGATAACCAATGTGCACAGCTTTAAGAAGCTGGTCTCTTCAGTTGGATGTCTCTTTGCAAACCAAGTTGGCCTAATAATTGTGATTGGTAACGACTGCTGCTCGCTGGGGACAGTATGAGCAAGTTCTGCTTCTCAAGGCACATTAGTTACTGTCCTACTATTGAAAGTGGTGCTCACTTAGCAGTGCAGCAGACTGGCCCTGCTCTGTCCGTGTCTTTGTCACGTCCCTATCCTGCTGCTTCCAGAACTTGTACTGGAAACTCAACAAAGAAGAAAATATGAAAACGCAGCCAAAATGAGCTGCCCAGCCTGAGCAGTTAGCCAGACCCTACAGTGCATTCTCACCCTTGTGCCTTAACTGAACATGTATTTAATCTGGTGCTGAATCAGATTCCTAAGATGAAAGGTATTGTATAAATGGGGAAAACTTGGATCTCTCTGAACTGTTTGCTGCAATACCTTTTCACCTATTCTTTTTGAGTGGGGCTGTTCCTTACAGAAATACCATTCATTTAAAACCTCCCCCTGCTTATGACAATTCCTCTGGGTCAGGAAGGAACAGGATGGTGTTTCAGCACCAGTTCAGCTGTCACCTGCTGTTCAGCCCTCCAGAGCCCAGCATCAGAACCACCCTTGCAAAAAGAGGGAATGGACAAATTAAGCACAGTGCTTGGAATACAAAATGAAAAATGTAAACCGTTCTCCTGCAACTTTCAGGATGGTTAATGATGAGAGCATGGATTTATCTAATGGGTCACTTTGATCGTTTACTTCACACACTGTCTCATCCTGCAAAGGGCTGAATGCATCCTGCGATGAGTGGAGGATCTTACACTCCCTGTGCAGAGCTGGGAATGCTCAACATCACACAGAAAGGGGTCCCCAGAACTAATTTGATCCTGACAAAGAATTCTTGTAGAGAAATAGCCCTATAGAGCTTTGCATGCAATAAGGTAATTAACAGATCATAGGACCACTTGGGACATTAAAGACTCAGCATACCCAATAGACCAAAAGGGCTGTAAATTCTGCCGAGGCTAATTCAACTGCAATGCATTAAAATAAGAAGTGAGAGAACAGAAATAAATAGGTTCAGAGTTTCTCACACAGCAGCTCTGAGCTATTGCTTTTTTCTACCATCTGAAATCTTATTAACCTGCAAGTGATTTTTTTTTTATTTTTTTCACACCTTTTTTTTTGATTGCTTGGTTTGTATTACATCCAAACGACTCTGGGGTGTATGACTTCCAAGAAAGCTTTTGAAGTAGTTCATAAATGCAGTAGAAAATAGTTGTAAACAGTAATTGAAAAAGTAAGAAGAAAGCACTGTCTGCCTTTTTAAAATGCATTGTTCAGTGAGAAGATGAAATGTATATTCAGCTCATTTTGCATGAAGGAATTAGGAGGAGGAAAAAGATCCTCTTGGTCTTTGTCCTGCCTGCCCAGGTGAGGTGCCCTGCAATGCAGGCTCTGCTTCTTGTTACGGGTATGGAAAGGGCTGGAAAAGCTGGCGCTCTCATTGGTCTAATCAGCATAATTTCAGTTGAATAAATGGAAAAGTATTTGGCCAAGATCTCAGCCTGCAGAAGAACCCCCACAGAATGGAAAGCAGTGTTCTGCCCTAGGCTTTGGAGGGATGTTGAGGTGCCCTTAGCAGCTGAGGGGTGATGTCCTCTGCAGCACGGGTACCGGCAGCAGCACGGCAGCGATAGGCACAAGGACACTCATCTAACCCTGACAAGGTCTCTGACAGCAGACACCAGAGGACTGCTTGGATCCATTTGCCACCCATTTCACATTAAATATGGAATTCAACTCTCCCTTCGCAGAAATGGTGCATCCTGCCCCTCACCCATCTTCACCTTGTCCCCTGCCTCCCGTCCCCCACCTTCCATCCCTTGATTTGGTGCCTCCTGCTGTTGCTATTCCCCCTCCCCTCTTCCCAATAGTGGGGCAGGAGGAAATACAAAATCACCCAGAGCATGTGTTGTTTGCAGGACACTGTTGCACAAAAGCAGCATTTAGGTCACCACGATGCCATGAACTGCCAGCAGCTGTTAAGAAGATATTTTGCAGTGACGTTTTACAGAAATGTCAGCCAACAGAAGCCTTAAAATGAATGTTTTAAAGGGGTTAAAGGACATTTTCAAAGGAGATCTCCAGCAGCTATAGACCCAAGTCATGAAGTGGCAATCCTGCTCACCAGGTTTCAGTTTGGCTTAGTTCTCATTTAACCCTTTTTTAGGGACAGATGGCTCTCCTTATTTTCCAGCACAAGCTTTTGCTCAGTGCCTCCAGGAAAACCAGAGACACAGAAAGTTACAGAAAGCCTTTAGAGGAAATATGTGGAGCTGTCTCCCTGTTACGTTACAGCAGCACTGAAAAGATCCAGATTTTTTGTTGCTAGGTACTTCATGGATGCATAATATGATAAAACAGAGCAGGAACAGAGAAAAGGCATTTTGGCTATTCCCCATCAATAAGGCTGGGAACTTGCATCTAGAGAGATGCGGCGGCTTCAAAGGTCAGGCCAGGAGAGAGAAGAGTTGTGGAGAGAGAAGGAAGAACTGAAGCCAGATCTCTTGGGTAGCTACTCAGGGATTTCAGTCTGTCACCCTGAATATACACTTGAGATGGGTGAGGAACTCCCAGAGGAGTTCCTGTCTTGTTGAATCTCCCCCGTATTTCCAAGGAAACTGGGGGGAAATGTTCTCAGACTGGTAGCTCTCTGCAGGTAAAGCAAGAAGTCATTAGCCAGAAGAGCCTCACAAGCACCCATCGGATTCTGGTGGCCAGATTTGGCAAAGCTTCCCTAGACTGCTGTCACTTGTATTTCCACTTGAGCGAGGAAAAAGACTCCTTATCTCTTATCATTCACTCAGGCTGATGTATTGCTATTTTTGTCACAAAAATATTTTCCAGCTATTCCTCATACACTTCCTCCTTGCAACCCCAGAGCCGCTGCTGCCTGAATGCCCATCAGATGTTCTCTCTTAAATCTGGAGGCGTGAGGAATAGCTGCAAGGGCAAATGGATCACGGAGAAAATTGTTTTCCTTTCCTGACATCTCTATTTTCTTGTAAGAGACTGAGGCAACTCAGTGCATTGGCTGAGGACATCTGTTTGTATGAAATACTACAGCACACACCTGTCTCCTGGCAGGCGTGGGCGCGCAGGTGTCGTGTGGCGTTAGATTTGCTCAGCCGTCAGAGATGCAGTTTGTCATCCCCCTGGGGACAAGCTATAACTTTCTTCATGTTAGAACATACTGGAGACTTGGGGCCATATTTTATGTTTGTTTTGGTTTTGTTTTCTGATGCTGATCAAAACTGGCTTTCCTGTTGTCAGTGGAGAGGTTTTCTTTGGTAACGGCAGCATTTGATACTACATAACTTCCAAAAATGGGGCAGGGTAGAAGGGCCAATTGGCAGGAGAAGAGCCATGTTATCTCAAAAATAAAAAATAAAGTAGAAATTTTGGCTCTTTCCTTGTTACTGGCTTTCCTGTGATACTATTGCACATCGGGCTTGCATGCTATAAAATGGAACAGGCAGTACATTTTTAACCTGATAAATAATCTGATGTCCCAAATTACTTCTGCAGAATGAAAATGATTAAGACTTTTAGGATCATTTCTAAATTAACATCTTTCTTTAGCTTTTCTAAACCTCCCATCACTATACTGTCTGGATGCCAACATAAATAATCCTTTCTCCAGAGCATCTTCATAAGACTCCAAACATTTATGGAAATAAAGAAAATAAACCTAGTTATGGTCTGAATAATCACTCGTTTATTGATGGAGACAAGCATGCTCATTTTTCTTGCTGTCTGGTGATTAGATTATGATAAACTGTGACATTTAGTGATAAACTTGATATGGTTGGTTACATACAGCTTAAAAAAGTGGCTATCCAATTATTCTTTCATGTGCTGGTGGAATGCATTAACCACCTGTGAAGGATATTGTAATGGTTATGCAGCAAACAGCACTCTCTTCTCTAAGCGGCTGTGACAAATGCAAAGGGCACATATGTTCCCTGGCCCATGGATATCATTTTTGTTGTCTCCCTTTTATTTCCCATGTTCCAGCAAATCCTGAAGCCCAAGTCAGAATGGTAATGAAGACTGTGCATTGATTGAGTAGAGGAAGAATGTAGAGACAGCCAGGACCAAACTGGGAATGCAAGAGAAAGCCAGTTTCATACAGTACACTAACAGGTACACTAGACTCCATGTAGGCTGAGAGCTAGATGTCAACCCAAAACATTGCTTGGAAAGAGCTCATTAATGGATCCCAAAGAAAAATTCTCCAAGTGGCTCCTTTCCTTAGTCAGATGTGATGTCTGTGACCCAAACAATTTTTTTTTTTGGACATAAACTGCACAATGATCAAAACCAAAGCAAAGCCCCTACAAGGAACGAGTGTCTCTGAGCCACACTGGGCTACCTGCATTCAAACAAACAGCAGCAAAGCAGCTGGACTCCAGCCTCCTTCCTTTGGGGATAGCCCCAAATGTCAAAGGCTAACTGTGCATCTTTACCCATATCCCTGACATTTCACATCTTCCCCCTCATCCTGTGATCAGCAGATTGGCACTGCTGGCAAATGCTCACAAGATGCTATTTACAAACAGCTGTGGAAGGATGTCTCCAAAACCCCAGGAATGGAAAGGAGACACCCTGGAGAAGACTTTCTGTTTTACCCAAAGAACTTCATCATCACAGTACAGGTCCTTTGAGAAAACAGCCATCCAGTGAGAGGCAATCCTCCAGCTTTGCAAGCCACCTGACACTTCTCTTTTCTGTTGGTAGGTCCTCTTTATTTCCCAATTGCTCTTGTTCATTGAGCAAAATCATCTGTATCAGAGGAGTCTTCTGTCATGAAACATGAATTTTAGAATGAAACAGTACCTTGGCAGAAGCAATAAGGCATCTGGGCCAGCCAAGGAGTTAAACCATCCAAACAAGGTGATTTGGATTACTTTCAATGAGGAAAGAAATCAGTAAGCCCCTGAGGGAGCCAGGTATGGGACAGACTCAAAAGATGGCATGTAATTAAATTCTTGGCCGCACGAGTGCAAGGTTTAGAGGAACACTTTCCCTTGTCCTTCTCTGCTCCTTCCCCCAGGCAAAGAGCCTGCGTGGGAGTCTGTCTGCCTTGGCTGGAGCTCTGGGATGGGAGAGCAAGGGCTGTGCTGGGCAGATCTAGGGCTTTTGGGGGACAGCTCCTTATTTTATGTATTTGCTGCTTTCCCAGTTGTGTTTTGGTGTTTAGACCATGCATGGCTCCAGGAGGTTAAGATTCATGCAGAAACAAAGGTCCCTGGTTCTACACGGCACAGCACGTCCTGGGCTCCCCGCTACGTCCCTGCTCCCCCTCATCCTCCCTTCTGCAGGCAGCCTGCTGCCAGCGGCACTGCAGCCTGCTCAGCTGCAGGGGTCCTTGAATAATAACTGAATATTCTCAGCTTCCTTGCTGGTTCACCACCTGTATTCCCCAGACTTCAGCCTAGCAACTGGAGGATCGGATATAACCCTCTGTCTACCGGGAACTGTCTGTACTAATGCCCATGCCTTGCTCTAAGCTCCCAAACCAAGCTCTGCTTTCTGTGCCTGGATGCTGCACATCCCCTCGCCACCTTCAGCTTGTCCTCAGCAGGTCATGCAGCCCATTTTGCTTTTACCTGCAGTTTACAGAAGCTGTCTTCTTCTCTGGGGTGACGGGAGATCTTCTAATCAGCCTGGGCTGAGCCCCTTGCAGCTAAAGCTGCCGCCCTTTGAGTTTTCATGATGGCTTGAGGAGATAAACCCCAATGTGAAGTCAGCCTGGGAAGCCCCAGTGTACTGAGGAAAACCAGCAGGGCAGGGAACTGCAAAAGATTTGGAAATTTACTTTCCTCCTAACTTCAGTAACACTTTCTGGCACCACAGACTCACAGTATAATAAGCCTCAATAGCAGGTGCGCTTGCTGTGGGTGAGGATTTGAGTCCTAAAGCTCAGCAGCTCCCTGCAGTGAAGGGTTGCTGAGCAGCAAGGTGTGTGATAGAGCAGAATACATTTAAGACCATAATAAGGCACTTTGCTGTCCTAGGATAAATGTCTCCTCCCGCTCCTGCCCCCCACCCCTGCAATCAGCAGAGGCAAAGGCAGACCTTCTCTCCATACTCTTGAGTGCATCACCAGAAGCGCATCTTGCTGAGGTTAGACACTGTAATGCCCATGCCTTGCGATCCCACTAAGAGCTACTGTCCCTCCCAGGTGATGGGTGTCTGCTTCTCTGCTCCTCCCTTGCTACAGCCCTGAATATCCCATCCGTGCAACTTCCACTACCTCACAGCGTGTGCTACCCTGGAAATGTACTTGAACATAAGGCATAAGGACACTGTTTCTATATTTATTGTTCATGCACTTTGGGTTTGCACATACAACATACGCTGCTGCTCTGCAGTATGGCATAAGCTCTAGCACAGAATACAGCAGCATATTGCAGCACATCCTCCTCTCAGAGAGGATTTTGAACATCCAT
The DNA here is from genome assembly GCA_013400615.1 of Syrrhaptes paradoxus. Classification (NCBI taxonomy): domain Eukaryota; kingdom Metazoa; phylum Chordata; class Aves; order Pterocliformes; family Pteroclidae; genus Syrrhaptes; species Syrrhaptes paradoxus. The sequence continues at coordinate 72,096 of VZTO01023333.1, read as the reverse complement.
CTTGAGTTAGCTGAGCAAGAGTGGCACGGGCAGGAGCAGCAGAGAGGCTGCTCAGCTCTTGCTCACTGCATCGTTGGAAAGGCACCAAGTGTTGGTATCTCACCCGCCACAGCTGCGCGTACCTGGGGTGACTCAGTGCCTCCCAGCCCCACGATGCTGGGGTGTGACTGCTGGGGTTGGAGCTCTGATTTCATTCATGTTCATCTTGCAGAAGCAGAGCATGAAGGAGAAATGGAAAGAATAGATATGGTTTGTTGGTACTACCCAGAAACCAACTACTCTTTGTACTAATAGTAACAATAATAAAACAAAATAAATTATTAGTATTATTATTATTGTTCCTGTTGCAGATCAGGAAAACAGGAAGTGGGCTGTAGAGTTCAAATGGTTTATTCTGACTCATTAGAATATTAACTCATGTTTAAGACAGGGTATACTATCTTTGATTTTTATTTCCAGACTTGGGGGGAGGGTTCTCTTTTTTTGGCCTGTACTGCTCTTATTTTCCTTCAGCGACATCTGAATTCTCCCTTTCCCCCTCCCAATTTAATACCTAACTTCTTATTCCTCCTTGAAGCTCTGTATTTCTTCTGTGTCTTACTTTTTTTTTTTCTTTCTCAATTATTCTTTTGGACTCATCTATGCTGTTTTCTTTCCTCCCACCTTCTTTTTCCCCTCAGTCAGAAAATCCAGCAAACCATTTAAGCTTGTTCAGAGTTAAGCTTGTGATTAAGCACTTCCCTTAAGAATAACAGATTCAAATACTCATTTCCTGAAGGAGACTCTCAGTGTGAAGGAACCACGAGCTGGACCCACTTCAGTCATTTTCTTGGGAATGCTGCTTTTCTCTCTGGCTTTCTTAACTGCTTTAGTTTTAAGGCAGCTGGGGTATAAATAATCAATATCCCCATAGATGAGCCTGAGTAGCAGAGCTATAGCAGCCTCCTGCCAGTTCCAACAGCCCACTGAGGCACCGTGTGAGTAATTCAGAGTTTATAGCACCCCAAGAAATAGGCAACAACTTGACTGAACATAAACAGCAACACTTTCCAGGGATCTTTATTTGCCTGCCAGAGTATGGGAAATGGCTGATAAACAGTATTGTACAGAGTTTCCAGGCCATTGTCCCAAATATATGCTGAGCTGCTGGAAACAATGATTTATTCCACTGGGTTTTTAATTATAAGATGAATGGGCAGCCAGAAACATATTAGCAGGAAAAAAGAAACCAATGTGCAGTGACCGTATGTTCCCGAGATTTATTCTAAATATTCTTAAACTATTCAGAGCAATACATCTTCGACTTTTCGAATGTTTACAGATGTTTTTTCAGTGTAAGACCCAGTTCAGCACATGCCTAACATCAAACCCAAGAGGAGTTTCACTGACATCCTCTGGGTTTCTTGTGCATATGCACCAAAGACCATACAGTTCCATGGACCTGGCAACTGCTGTAATGTGGGCAATTCCTTGGCAACTAAGCACCAGACATAGACAGATTAGAGGATTACGTTCTCTGCTCTGTGTGTGTACATGCACAACCTTGAAGGCTCCCCCAAAGCCACCCGGGGCTACACAGATGTAAGACCCAGGGACTTGCAGTTCCATGGACTCTCGCTGACAACCAAAGAACCTTTTTTTCCATTGAGGCTCTTGCATTGAAAGTACCTACTTGCAATTAATGTTTTATTTTGCTGATGGCCTGCAGCACGCCTTCTGGCAGTACATAGGAGTGGTAGTGGAAGAGCAAGAGACATTTGTTTGGGGATGCATTTATGTTAGAGATTTAGGCAGGAGTTAAGATGTCAGAGAGAAAATACCAATAACTGCAGTGGATGGGCTACTCTAAGTAATGCCTTGAAGAACTAAGAATTGAAAACACAGCAACACCTCGAAGTCTAGGCAAAAAGCTTGGTGCATGTATTCAGATCTTTAGAGCGTGGCAGCAATCACTGGGAATACACAGAAGCTCAATAATTGAGACATTGACACTAGTATTTTCCATCTGTTCAGAGCTGTCACACAGTTACTATTTCCGATCCTTCCCATGGCAGGAGGATGGATGTGCAGGGATTCATGGGGAAGCAGATTCTCAGTGAACATGTTCAAAAAAGACACACATGCGTAAGGGGGGGGTGCAAATCTGCATATAGACTAACGTTGTAGCTTTTGACACCTTGCCAAAATGGCTGACAAAGGCAGTGGAAGAGATGGCAAAGCAAAACTGACATCCAAGCTCTAGCTCACCGTTGCTCATTTTCTACGTCTCATTTGTTTGTCACTGGTAGTATTTCACAGCATTGCTGACAATTGCACAAGGCAGCTGTGGAGGGCATTCCCAATTTCTCCATTGAAACATCTCTTGTATTGTACTGGGCTCAGATTGTAGTTTTTAAAATTTAAAAATTAAAAATTAAAAAAAAAATTAAAAGTCTTCTACCAGGAGACTAAGTTGTCTGCACCAGCCATCCTCATGCGTGGTGAGCTCACAGCCCTCCAGCTGGGCTGGGAACTTTCCTGTAGTGTTGATTCTTGCCAGTATTTTAAGCGGCATGATGTGGAACAGGTCAGCAGGCTGCTGGATAGATGCTCATATTTCTAAGGTGTCAATAAAATGTCTGACAAGTTCTAGATGATTTTGGAAACTGCAGTATGCTGAGCTTTGTTAGCTGTCTTGGGAATAGAAACTCCCTTGCTGCACCGGGAGGGACAGCCATTTACATCCCCTTAGATCACACTGTGCATTTAACCCAGGATCACACCGAGGCAGGAACACCCAGCGTTTGATGGCTTGGTGCTGCAGTGAGAACAGAAAAAGAGACAGTTTTGCAAAGATCTCACAAGGGAAAAGAAGAAAAAGCACCTTTTAGTCCTTGACTCCATATGAGGAAATGGAACATAAAACACCAGGCGCTAGCTCCTGTCACATCACAAAGCTCAGCGCTACACAGTCATTCCAGCTCGGTTCCTGGCCCCTGTTCGCTGGAGACCGCCAACCGCCCTCTGACAACGCAGCCAGGTGAAGGGTCCCTGGTCCAGGGAATCCCTGGCAGAGGTGGGGAGGCACCAGGGGGGATGGAATGAGTGCCCAGGGGAGATGGGCAGTGTGGGAATGTCTCCAGTGGATTCCTCCTCAGGTTTTGGAGGAGCTCCCATCCCCAGGGCAGATGCTGTCTCCTCTCCACTGGCCCACAAGCAGCGTTGGCTGGGGGGAAGGAGAGGGAGCACCTGGTAGGGAGCTCGCCTGCTGCTGGGGGAGAGAAACAGCAATCTCTTAAAACAGGCATAAAGAGGAAAAAAGCAATTATAATTTGCGAAAGTGATAATAGATAACCATTTACCATTTAATAGCTCTAACAAGATATCTTGGAGGGTATCTACTTTCCACATATCTCAGAATTTATTCCATTTCTTTCATTATTCAGATTCATTTTGACTTGAGTGCCAAGAGCACCTTGGCACCATGGAGGACTTTCAGCATTTTGATTTGTCATATCATCAACCTGCCTTGGAAATGAGCTTCAACTAATCAGGCAGAAGACAGATTCCTTGCTACATATTTTGTTTTTATTTAATAGAGACTAGAAGAAAAAAGGAAGAGGGAGTAACTGGGGCACTTTGTTTGTTCCTGTGGCTTTAAGATTCTTTGGAAAATCAGTTATCAAGAGGTGGCTCTTTTTGGGAGATTCAACTGATATTATGAAGTTCAATTAGGCTTATTGAAAGAAGATTAAGAGACAATTTAATCACAGTTTGTGAGTACCTGCATAGGGAGAACATTTGATACAAGAGGGTTCTTTATTCTGACAGACAAAGGCATTAAATTGCTGGAAGTTGAATTCAGCAAAGATTAAATTAGAAAGAAAATTATTAATTTTTTTTTAACTCCAAGGCCACTTCACCATTGGAACAAGTGCTCAAGACAGCCTGGAAATCCGGGCTTTAAATCAAGATGAGATGAACTGATATGCTCTATTCCCACAGTTGCTCAGGTTTAGGGTTAGGAGGTATCAGCCTGGGTGCTGTGTGTGCCTGCTGGCTGCACCTCCTCGGGGGCTGTTTCCTTTTTGCTGGGCTGAGCTGCCTGCAACAGGGGCGCTTGGAAAGATGGGAGCCTGGGTCCAGGCTCAGACCACTGTGATGTGCCTGGGGTGAAGTTCAGCACCGAGGGGCTGTACCCTGCGGTGTGGCTGAGCCTCCCGGCAGCAGCTGGCAGGCTGAGAGGTTTGGTGTGTGCCACACAGAAACAGAATTATTCCAAGTCTGACAGAAAGATGACACTTTCTAGCGCTGTAGTTTCAAGGAATGTCCTGACCAAAAACACTGACTGTAAGGAAATTAAAAAGAAAGTGCAAGGCTATTTTAGTCAAGGTCTAAAATCCTAAAATGATTCCCATCCTGAGCTGTAAAAGCATAAGATTCCTTTCCCAAGCAGTACAAGCCACTTCACACCACAAAACCACTGGGAGCCATAAATCTCCTAGAAAAGAACTTATTTTTCTCCTAATTTTCATGTTAGCTGCAGTCCACTGTCTTCCCATTACCAGTTTTGGCATCTAGTTGTAGTAGTGATGTAAACATCAATATTTTAACATCAAAGAATAGAAAATGAAATTGAATTCCAGCAAGTATAAAGGAAATGCAACAATGGCTTTCCTATTGAATCCTCTGCAGATTCCAGATAATGGATTATTCATAGACTCTCAGCTCATAATATGGTGCCCTTTATTCCTGGAATCTGAAGCATTTCTCTCTGAAATTGCGATTATTTTCCGATTCCGTTACCAAGTTCTGTTTTGACACAGTGGTACGATTTCCTTATCTCTCTCTTAAAAGTCACTGCATTAGACTGTGAAAATGAAACCAGCAACATTTTCCATGTGCATATTTTTCCATATGTGTGATGTCTATTTAAAAAAAAAAATCTGAGTAATACCTCATATCACAGCAAGATGGTGTGCAATGGGAAATACAGCTGTACCTTGCAGGTACTCCTAGCTGATATATAAGCAATGCTGCTTGGCCCCACAAAGCATTAGCTACTAACGAACAGCAGAAGAGTCTGTAACTCCAGAGCTATGTATCTGAAAAGTCAGAAGAGATGGAGAATACCTGTAACAGGCACAAACCAGTAACTGATCCCCATTCAGCTAGGAACCCCATCTCTTGCCTGGCTCCAGTTCATACCTGACCATGCATTCACCCAAAGTCAAGTGTGTACACAGCTTCCTCGCTGATTGTGGTTTATTGGGGATGAAAAACATCAGTTCTGGGGGTTTTGGTCTTTTTTGTTTGTTTGTTTTGTTCAATACAAGGATTCATTTCAGTTTGGTTATTCCTTGGGAAACGCAGCTGTGAGAACACTGAGCAATTTAGAAATGCCCTGCTAGCTGCTGAAATCTGTGCTGCTATATAGAAGGTAGAATTTGTCTTTCACAGAGCAAGTTTCCTAATTACTCTACCTGACACAGTTTGCCATGTTTATATAGATGTTTTACTTCTATGGTGTTTTTGTAGACATAAAACAAGGGTACGGATTGACTTCCCAGTTAGCACCATATAAAAATCACTCTAACACTTTAATTTATTTTTTTAAAATGGGCTTTAAAAACCTCTACTGCATATAATTCAGCTATTATTCTTTAAGAATAATCCTGCATTAGAAGAGGAGTGACTCAATGTTCTCACAGGCTTTTCCCCTCTCTCGCTTTTATGATCCTTTGCCACTGATGTTCAGACTGGCTTTAGACAAACTGAACTTTGAGAGCTCCATTTCCATTTGTGAAATGCATACTAATGTGACAGGGTATTAGATGACTTAATTAATATTGCAAAACTTTGATACGCTCAGATGTTAGACCCTCCGGAAGAACTGGCTGTAAAGCAGATAAAAGCATAGTCGACCATCAGCTATTCCTTTTTAATGAATTTCAAACCCTGATCACAGGCATTCAACGAGATCTGGCTGCCTTATTGTCTCCCGCACTGCAGTCCTCTGTGATGCTGGTGACCTGCTAGTGTTACTTTGAGGAAAAAGCACAACTAAAGCAACTTTAGCTTTTTATATCCGCCTGTTTAATAATATGGTTTACCAGAAACAGCTCGCTTCTCAGGAGAACTGTAGCACAAGATAATTGACCTTAATACAGTTATGTGCCTTTGCCGTTGATTTGGGCCACACAACTAAATTTGTGGTCAATTACAGAGCCTGCGAGAGTGAGCACGAAGGCATAATTAAAGGTTAGTAGGAGATGGACAGAAAAGGAATAACCCTGATATTAAAGTCCACTAATTCACTCTGGTTGCAGGGACGTAAGCAAGCTCTCAGCTCTGTGGAGTTCGAAAGGCCACCTGTGCAGGTAGCCCCAGCTCTCCATCGCCAGAGATCTCCTGGGCAGCAGAGGCACAACGTGTCCACCTCACTAAATGGATGAAAGAAACATTTTTGATATGACAAAGTTTTCTTTACATTAGAAATTAGACTTTCTAGGAGAGAAAAAGCCATTTTTGTGTTTCTAGACATTGAGTAGTGAAGATGTAGAATGTCAGCCAAGCTCAACATGCCTCATAGCCCTTTTGATCCTCAGAAAAAGCCCCAGTGGCAGTACATCAATGTACAGCCCTCTGGATAAGAAGGATGCATCATTCAGAGCTCAAATTAATGAAGTGAGATTTAGGCGGTCAGAGCTATATTTCATTTCATGTTATCCCATCCTCCCCAACATAGCTCCACCATGACCTTAGATACGTCACCTCTCCTCCTCACTATTTAAATTCCCTACCCATAAAGTGGGAATAATAATAATATTTATACATCTCCAAGGAGCACCACAAACTTCACTGGGTAATGTGTATCTGGAGATCTTCATATGGAACCTATTATAATAAGCACAAAGTGTTGTAAGAAATCTTTTTTAAAAAAAAGTTGGTTTTCAGGATTTTGTGCTTCAAAATAACCTAATAAAATGCAACTCTGTAAGAAGCCAGGGTAAGATCTGGGTGCAACACTGAATGTTTCTGAAATGGTTGCAGTCCATAAGGATAAATCAAGGCATGTTGAGAATTCATGAGTCCACACCTGCCTGGAATGTGCAGAAGTACCAAATTCAGGAGAGACAAATACCTGTTCTGGGATGATTGCTTGTTGTGATGAGAATGCAGAGAAAGCAAAATACAACCCAACTGATTAAAGGTAAGAAGTAAAAGTCCACTGTAAAAGCAGCAGCCCAGCATGTGTGTCAAAAGTGAATTATGAAAATATCCTCATACATCCACGGCAATTTCACAGAGCCATTCTGATAACAATGAACACGACAGTGTGCAATAGGAATAACAATGCCTAGAATTATTTCAGCCAATATATTTTTTAAGGACAGACACTTTAGTTCCCTCTTTGCATCTGTAAATGGTAACTGAATTAATGATAAATACGACTTGAGCAACAAAAGATTCTGCATTACAGTCTATTTTCTGCCCTCTCTTCCTGCCTAGAAGAGGTTTGAAGGTATTCCTTACAACTGAACTGCAGATGATCTTGTACCTAGTGAACCATAGTTTTTACAGAGAAACCAAGAGGCTGGGAAAGAACAAAAAGCCTCTCAGGTCACTTGGTGATTGCCTGCAAGGTTGTAGGGATCTGTGTAGTTTAATATTTCACCGTAACGCAATTTCCCTGCTGGGATCTCCAAGCACTTCACAAACATTAATGCTAAGGTTCACGCACGGTTATTACCTTGCATGGGTGATTTCCAGGGCTGGGTTTTGCTGCCGTTATTAAGGCACAGCAGGGCTGGAGTGCTGCTGAGGGACCTTGTATACAAAGGCATCGCTTCGTATCAGTGAGGGTAGACATGATCAGGCCTCAGTGAGACAGTCTGAGCGTGCAGACAGACACTGAGCAATTTCAATGGAAAGGAAAAGGCTGCTTCTAGGTATGAGCCATGTCACCTTCAGCAGAGCCACTGTTACGAGGGCATGGAGACATTTTAGGCACAGGGAATTACTACTTTCTGGATGCAGCTGGGAGGTGGGTGAAGGGCAGGAGGGGTTGCCCAGGCTTCCCTAACATGTAACTGGGAGGTGTGAATGGTGGAGCAACAGCCTTCTCATCACCCCATCCACTTACTAAGCCCTCTCCGTGTAGAACCATAACACAATATGTATGAGGCAGTCAGACACTCAGTGCCTCTAGCTTTTCTCAGGGTGTCCTATATTCCTTCTTCTCCCACTGGTTTCATTATAGAAGTCCGTGAATGTCAAGTGAATATCGCCTTGACAGTGCTTTCCCACTGGTCTTTTTCCTAAAGGCATTTAGAGCTTGAGACTCCAAAAGCACCTCTGCTCATCTTGGCTTTGGCCACTGCCACTGCAGATGCTTTTTCCTTCTTTGGAGGTTCTTATAAGACCATCTATCCGCTTTTAAAACAAACAAACAAACAAAATCCTAACCAGGCAACAAAATAAGCCAAAACCCAGCTCATGTTTAGGCAGGCAACCTTGCTAGAAGTAGCACACCAAGTGCCAGCTGTAAACATTATTTGCTTCCTACATAAACTTCACCCCCTCTACCTGTATGTTTGGATTGGATTAGGATCCCTCACTACAGAGCAGAGCAATTTATTGCTATTCCTTCAGCAATACAATTTTGCCCAATGATGTGGGGAACAGCCTGCATTCAGAAAGTGAGTAAGGACATTACTTTACTTTTACCAGTCTGCTTTAAACAAATATTAGAGAGCAGTGCTCCCTTGGGTACCATTACAGCAAACAGCAATTTTCAAGCAAGCTCCGGAGGAGATTGCTCCTGAGATGCTTCTGTACTTGTAGGATGTGTATTATGCACTTATGGCACTTGTGAGGGGGATGATGGTAGGGAAAATCTTACTGACCTTATACAGGAACAACAGCATACCGGGCTGATAAACTCTACGGTTTCCTTAGTGTGTGCAGGGACTGTGCCTGTTTCACACAACCTTATTTTTAATTTTCTTTCTGAATGCTCATCATATGGATCCATCTGCATAAAGAATGGGGCACAGTGGTAGGACACAAGATGCTTGCTGTCCCTTCCTGTGACATATTTAATCCGAGTGCTCTGTCCTCCCCATGGGAGACAGATAGCCTGCAGAGCAGCAGCATCAATTTACTCCAAGCAGCATTTCCCCACCCTCCACAAATGAAAGTGTGTGCGGAGTCAGGAAAGCTTATATGTGATGGGAGTGAGCCAGAGCAAGAAGGGGCTTGGCTGCACTCTTCTAGCCTGCACTTGGCAGTGTTTTGCACCATTTGCCTCTCCTTCCCTCAAATTACTTTGTCCCTGTTTCACTCCCCACCTGCCTTTTTTTCTGGCTGCCCTGTTTGGCTCTTGCCATGGAAATAGTGATGATTTCCACCCAGCTCATCCCCTTCCATACCCCTCTCCCTCCTCACACCCCCAGGCCCTTTACCTCTCTTAGGTCCCGCTGGGGTGGCCTGGGTCCGTCTGCCCTGTTCAGGGGTCCTGCTGGGGCAGGCTCCCTGGAGCAGCGGCAACAGGGGGACATTTCTTCCCACTCAAAACTGCCGCAATACATGCAAGGAAAATACAGTGACTATAGACCTGTTCTGCCCATCACTAAGCAATGGATAGGTATTCATTAGACTTCAAAACCCTCTCCTATGTCAAGAGTCTCCCCAGGAGGGCTCAAAGGCAAACGGGTTAACAGATGACTCTGTAAGGAGACCCACACACAAGTTAAAAATGTTCCTTATTAATAAGCTGCTAAGCTGTTCGAAAGAACTGATGTGAGCCTGTCTTAATGGCTTTCTAGTCATGACAGGGAGACAACTCCAAGCATTTCTAATTTATCTTTCCAGAATGAGAGCCCACAGAGTGACCAGATGTTTCTCCATTCATTAGCTAATGAGGTTTGGAAATGCTGGGCTGGAGCTTGGAGCTGGGTGCTCTGCCCGCAGAGCTTTCCCCACACTACATGGTCCAGCTCTTCCCCTGCCGCTGGGATGCAGCATCAGGCAGCGACGATTTTCCTCAGAAGTTTGGTCTGTAGGGGTACTGGCGTGCTGGGAGCAATGAATGCATGCCTGTGCCTATAGTGAGGAAATTTGTATTTGGTAGGGTCTGCACACTGCCTAGCACCAGATCAGACTGGCTAGTGAACACAGAGATACTGTCTCAGATGAACTTCATTGGTATTCTGGAGGCAGCTGGACCAGAGACTGCACAAAATTATTTTCAAACAAGAATTACAATTGGAAAGGCAAAAAGAGAGAGGCAGTGAGAATTTGGGGGCATTTGTCAGCTGAGAGCCTCAAGGTTGTATTCAAGCTGCCTTGCTGATGACAGAACAAACACAAGAAAACCTGAAACAAATGGTGCTTCGTGGATCAAAATGACTAGATTCTGACACAGATACTTAGCGTTAAAAGGCTTTTCATTGCGGATAGAGGGAGTGAACCCAATCTGAATCCACGATGAATGGAAAAACAAGGCTCTCTTCTGCTGAGCACAGGCAGGCAAGGGAGTGCTGGTCGGGGTAAACCCCGCACGTCCTTCTAAAGCCAGATTTATGCAACAAAGCAGCAATGCCTTACATGTTGAAGCACTGTTCCCCTTCATATCTGCTATTGGGCTGATAGACATGATGCTTAATTCTGCCAAATTTGTCAGTCTTGACCTGCAAGCCTGATCTTTGGGAAATTCTATTCATTGCTGAATAAATAATGCATAGGCAGTTATGCATTTTTCATGCTAAGACTTTTAAAGGCCACTGTAGTGATACATGTAAATTCAATCCCCCCCACCCCAACTGCTAAATAATTATTAGCATCTGACTCGCAGCATGCTGAGCGGCTGCACCATCCAGAGAATCCACTGTTGCTTTGACACTGCTGCCTCCCCTCCACACCCAATAAAGTCAAGGAGAGATAATGCCAGGCAATAGCAAAGCAATCTGTCTCTTTTCCTCCCCCTCTCTCCCTCCCTACCCCCCCCTTTTTTTTTTCATTTCTTTTTCATAAGGCTCAACAAAAACACATGTGTATGAAGTGGAGCAGAACAAAAGGACCGGCTTGTGGATTTGATATTCTTCTGGAAGCACACTAATCCCTTCCAGAAAAGCAAAGCTGGTGCCTTTGTTTGTAGCTGTTGGCTAAGCTGTGTGTCAGAGAACCACACAGATGACGGGGCTCGGGGCAGCTTTATCAGGAAAATGACTGAAGGGCTGCGGCTGAAGGATGGAGAAGCAATGCTGCTAAACAAGGGCTTAAAAAACAAAGCCAGAGAGCAAATCTGGCATGATGGAGGTCAGGAGTGCGGATGTTAAAACCCTCCAGGTTAACTCCCTGTGCATTAATGTTGGTTGTGGGTCAGATCAGGACAAGAGCGGGGTCCTCCTTGGGGCTTGGGGATGCTGTAGGTGAGGCAGCATTGAAACACAGCACAGCTCTTCAGCGAGTCAGCGAAGGGGCTGTGATGAAGAAACTGGTGGGGTTTCTCCCAGGTTCAGGTGTCATTGCATCACCCCTGTGCCATCCAGTCTGCTGAATGAGATTCATCAGGTAACTCTGGTCTCCTTTTCAGGAGGGGGATGAGGCAAGGAGCCTCCAAATCTTCATTAAATTAACCAAACTGCAAGACCACCCTGGCAGAGTCTTGCCAGACAGGCTGCTGAAGCAATAAATATGGATAAGGCAAACTAGTGAAATGCATTCAGTCTCTGTCCCCTGGGAGCGAATCTGCAGTTTCACTTAAGAAGCAAGATTTGCTGCAGCAGAATCGAATGGGCAGCAATGTGTAGAGGACATCACTTTGGGCATCAGTGTGTTGATGTTAGTATAAAGAGTAAAAGGTAAAACACTTCTATACTGAGCAACTTTCAAACGCACTGGCAGCAGCAAAGTGCTCATATAGCTGCTGCAATTATGTCTGTACTTGAACAATTTCTCCAATAAAGGCTTAAAGGTGACGATTTCTGCGTGCACTTTCCTGATTTGGCTACACACTAACATTTTGGGCTACTAACTCCCCAATCTGGCAAAGGACACGATCATGTTTCCCACTAAACTTAATTTCTGTACACAGTCAGTGAGATTACTCATATGCTTAAAGTGCGTGCTTACAGGCTTTGCTCCCTTGGGACCTAGTTTTATGATTATATGCTTAACTTGATGACATTTCAGACCTAAAATCGGATGTTAAATCAGGGTGAAACAGACTGCAGAGTTGTTTGCTTCAGTGCTTTTTGGGCTTTTCTTATGACACATGTGAAGCCATTCCACAGGTCAGAAGAGGTGAGTTTGCTTTTTCAGAGTCAGGGCTGCTCTCAAGAGAAGGGCACAGAACTGGCCATTTCCATGGAGAACTGCATCAGTTTTATTCAACAGTAGCAGAGAGGAGGAGTTGAGGAGGAAGGGGAGAAAGGAGATGGGAAAATGAGTGCTGAGGTCTCTGTGGGAATGGAAGGACAACATGTCACTCGGCAGGATGCCCTGTCTTGTCTTGGGGAATGTCATGTGTCCATGACAGCCTGGTCTTCTGTATTTGTAGTTAAGTGAAGAAAACGAATTTATCCTTACTTGCTTAGCTTTAAAATAGAAGCCTGCATTGCAAGATTTTTGGCTAAAGCCACTCACAAAACACATGCACACACATACAAGCCTTTTAAAAATTCTCCTGTCTGGGCTGAAAAGCATTTTGAAATATGGATGAGAGCTGACTGCAAACACATCTAGAGAACTCAGAGAGAAGCCTATCCAAGACAAATTATGGAAATGAAATGCCCATCTTTACAGATCAATGCAAGGGAGTCCCTGGTGAGGAGTGTATAGATCGTTTAAAAGACCTCTCACCCTATTCACTAGGATTCAGCTCCAAAGTACACTTGCTGATGTGGAGCATTATTAATAGTGTTGGCATTAGGGAATCGGTCACCTCTACGTTGTCCATGGATGCTTCTTGCAGCTTTTATTCAAGACTTTTACTTATGGGCTGGTAATAGATTTGCATTTAGATGAGAATAAAACTGGTCACAGTACGGATGGAAAGGGAAGAAGGCCTCTTATTGATCCTGACAGCAAAGTCTTCCCCTCAGCAGGCTATTTTAATTAACAGCGAAAATGATAAATTGCCCAATCTGTCTAGAAAAGGGATCCCTCTCCTTGGTTTGAAATCCTGTGCCATGTCACGGTTTGTCCCACTCTCATGCTGCTGCTCTGTCTGCATCCCTCCCTTCCTCCTGCAGCAGGTTTGTTTTGTGCTAGTTTGTGCCTTGCGATCACAAGTGATGAGCTGTTCCAGCATGTCTGTTAATTCCAGCCGCTGCCCTCCTGCATGCAGAATTATACCCTGAAATGAAGGTGCTTCGTTTGAACCAGGGCATCCCTTTGCTAACGCGCCAAACCTCCTTTCCAGCTGAGTCGTCCTCTCCTGCCACCCCGGAGCCAGCCTGTGTGCTCCCTGCGAGGGAAGCTCAGGCTCACTTCAGGAAGCCTGCATGTTGTCTGCTTTTGCATTCAGCACAGTTGTCAATCTTGGTAACGAAGAGGCTGAAGACTGGGGTGGAAAAGCTGTTAAATAAATCATAGTCATGCTTTGCATTTTTATAGGTTTTTTTCATGTCTAGTTCGCAGAATGCCTCATGAAAGGGGGAAAATATCATTGTTTCACCTTCACAAATGGCAAAACTGAAACCTGGTGAGATCGAAGAGCTGACCCGAGTCAGCCACCAGCCAGTGTCAGAGGAAAGGCTCCAGCCTCCATCTGCTGCCCAGGCTGAGGTGATGGGCAATGCTGCCTCTGTCACAGACTTGAAGAGCCGATCCTTTGAAAGAAGGGCCGGGTGTGATTTACGGGGCAGTGAATAGTTGCCGTGCAGTCGGTTTGAAAGGGCAGCCCTGTCAGGATGCGATGCAAGGGTTTGACGAAGCACTGCTGAAGGTTCCAGCAAAAGCCTCACGGGTTGTGAGGACGCAGGCTGAGACCATAAATTGCAGAAGATTCCCCCTAGTCATCATGTGAATCTTTGCTCTCTCTGTGTGAGGGATGTGATTAGAGACCAACTCTCCTGGCAACACAGAGCATATAGGGACCATTATAAGTTGCTCTGGCAATACAGGCATTTTTCTCTGGGTGTAACTGTCTCCTCCCTAGTCTTAAAACCTTTCAGGTCTTGCTTTCCACCCCTCTCATGCAAGCAGGACATCAGCACCCTGACATTCATGCAGATAAGGCTTTGAGCAACCTGATCTAGTGGGAGGGGCAGGGGGGTTGGAACTCGATAATCTGTAAGGACCCTTCCAACCCAAACCACTCTATGATTCTGTGATAAACCACAAGTCCCTCTGTCCCACAGAACAACCAGCAGCAGGATGGAGGTATAAATGCAATGACAATCCTGGATACCACCTGCTTTTTGGGCACGGAGGGAGAGCTCTCCCCATCCTGCTACTGCCCCCACCCCGAGGAAATCAGTCCTCCTTTGCATTTTGTCTGGACCAGCCTCAAATAGCTGCACCCTGTTGCTAGGCTACCTGGCTGCCTTCCGCACATCCCCATAGCTGCTGGAAACCTCACATCAGATTGCAGCTCACATGTTAGGCTATTTTTACATTTTTGGGGAGACAGGGGATGAATGGACAGTGAGGTGGAAGGAAAGAAGATGTTCTTCTTCAAGTGCTTGTATCCTCTGATCTTTGGGTTATTTGGTATATATTTTGAAAAAGCTTGTGAATATGAACCTGTGTGTTTCTGCTTCCTTAAATAGGTAGAAGATATGTGGGATCATAATGGAATATCTGGTTGACTAATGAATATCAAGTGACACCTTTTGCGCTATTTTGAATCCTTGATAATTTGTCTTGTGTTCTGCAACAGCCAGAAAAGAGCTGGAAAGCTTTGCAAAATGCACTGATGCACTAGAAAACCTGTGAAGGACTGGCAAGCGTGGAGAAAAAAGCTCTTGGCATTTACACAGCCACAAGATCCTTACACGTTGCTTGGATTCAGATGATCTCATCATGAAGAAGGCAAGAAAATGGGGCAGAAAAGTGAAAAATGATTGCAGAGAAATTATTCCCATCCCCCTCAAGAACAAGGAGTGTATTCCCTTGTCCTAAGCTGCCCGCGTTACCCAGCCCTGAGCAAGCTGGGTGATTCCTGGGCTGCTGCACGCAGACCCTGGGGGCTGTGCTCTGGGGTGGAGGACCCAGCAAATGTAATAGGAAATTCATGAGCATGCAGGATCTTATGCACCACCTTCCATGTTTGAAGAACCTTATCTCTACTCCTGCTAATGCACAGCCTTGTGTATTCTTCTTGGGTCTTTCTTCGTGGAAGGGGAAACTGAGGCTTGCAGAACCTGGTTGACAGCTGGTACCACTGAGGCTGAGGAAAGCCATGGCTGGATCCCATGTCACGTCATGGTCCATATCCCATTGAATTAAAAAAAGACTTATATCACCTCATTTCTTTGTTGTTTCTAGGATTGAGGCCTTTCTGTACAGACCAAGGATAGACTGCAAGAAAATGAAGTTGCTTTATGGTTTTCTCTACCTCTTTTCTTCCCATAAAGCATGCTGAAGCCATGCGAGGTAAGGAATCCACTGCAGGTCAGATCACCCTCACTGCTGTACGCTGGGTTACAGGAAAGGCTTTTTGATTCTGCTTTCAGGTCTTTGGAAAGAGGAGAAAGAGGCTTAAAATGTGTCATTTTTAATACTCTCCCTTTTCTCTATTTACATTAATGGAGGTCCTTAGTTTGCAGGTGGATGCAAAACACCAGATAACCTCACCCCGACTGCAGAGGAGCTGCCTGCCTGGGACTGGAGCCTCCCAGGGTAAGAGGGGGACAATGGGACTGAGAAATAGCCACCGGGAAACAGCCATCTCCCATGTAGCAAAATGATACTCACAGTTATTGCAGCTGTGAGATGCTGGTGAAATTGGAAAAAAAGACAGGAAAAAACCCAACAGTCCCGGATCCATTTAAACCTCCCCGTCTAAGAACCCATTCCCAGTACTGTCAGGAGAGGCTGTTCTTCGCTTTCAGTCAAAGATGGATTCTCCCTTAAATTGCAGCTGCCAATTATATATGAAATAAATGCAAGCCATAAAACTCAGCCCAAATCAGGTTTCCTGCCCTCATTCCCTCTGTTCTCCTGAACATCAAACAGCCACCCGGGGCTGGGACCTGGCACCTCCCCACGGCGCCGGCGGGAGACGTATTGTTGGCAGTTTGCAATCACGGGCTCAATCAGTGACAAGGAGATTATTTCTATTTTCTCAGCAGCTGTTTGAAGGGAAATAATCCTGGAAGAGCCTAATGAATTAGTGTTATGAGAGTTATCTGAACTAATGAGAAGGAGTGTAAATGGGCTGAGGAAAAGGGTCTGCTTTTCAAAGAAATGCAGTGCCTTTATTGGCTCTCTTCTGCTTTGGATGTTCAAAGACCCTTTATTATTTTTCTACAGGAATTTATTTCCTGAATGATTGAAGAACAAAAACAATTACAAACTGTACCAATTTCTTTTTTCCCCTTAGCTTTCTCATTTTTACTCCACAAGATGCCCAAACTGATGATGTTCCCATCCTCCCTTTCCTTTCCCCCTTCTGCAAGACTGGAATAATTAGAGACCAGCTGGAAACAAAAACAATCCCAAGTAGCAGAAGCCTTCTGAGCTATACAGGGTTAGGTATTGTGCCATGGCATGCCAGTGAAATTACAATAAAAAAAGGAGGAAGAAAGAAAAAAGAAAACCATCTT
Organism: Syrrhaptes paradoxus; assembly: GCA_013400615.1. NCBI lineage: Eukaryota > Metazoa > Chordata > Aves > Pterocliformes > Pteroclidae > Syrrhaptes > Syrrhaptes paradoxus. Next base: position 55,339 of record VZTO01023333.1, on the reverse strand, counting down.
TCTAGTGCTTCCGAGATCAAAGGAGCAACCCTTGAAATTTGATGGTTGGGAACTTCTGAGAAAGGAGGTTGTTAAACGAGTCCTGACTTCTGTGTCTGTTTTATCAGCAGGCAGACGGTGACATTGTTTGAACTAGATACCGACTTTTTCCCCACAGAGGTTGTGTGATGATTTCTGAGTGTGTTCCCCAAGGCTAAGGGTTTGCTAGGAGAGTTCAGGAACAGAGGCTATGCTTGCACTTAAAACACCCGCCTTCACAAACGCTGCTAAGGACCTGGGTGCTCCCTGCACTGCTCACATCCACCCGCCTTTGCACAGGCAGACAGACTCAGCTGTGGGACTCACACGTTAGTTTGTGGCGATCACACAATTATCACAACTTTTTCTTTGGACTTTCGGAAGAGGCTGGCGCTCACAGCTGAATGCAGGAGCCACTTTTGCATTGTGTGGCTGTGCTGTCGTGCACAGTCAGTTGCAGTACCAGGATCAAAGTCCAAAGAGATATGTGCACATGCTGTGGTTTCTTGGCTCCTTAACTGTCTGCAGGGCTCACAACACAGCCCTTGCTTCCCTGGAAAATACAGCTCTCCTTCCTTCTCATGTTTTTTCTCTCTTCAACACACAAATTGTTTCATTGCAAGGTGTTTGCTGTCTGTTTCTCTGCATATTAACACTGAGAAAGCAGAGAAGGGTTGACCTTNTATCACAACTTTTTCTTTGGACTTGTGGAAGAGGCTGGCACTCACAGCTGAACACAGGAGCCACTTTTGCATTGGGTGGCTGTGCTGTTGTGCACAGTCGGTTGCAGCACCAGGATCAAAGTCCAAAGAGGTGTGTGCACATGCTGTGGCTTCTTGGCCCCTTAACTGTCTACAGCCCTTGCTTCCCTGGAAAATACAGCTCTCCTTCCTTCTCATGTTTTTTCTCTCTTCAACACACAAATTGTTTCATTGCAAGGTGTTTGCTGTCTGTTTCTCTGCATATTAACACTGAGAAAGCAGAGAAGGGTTGACCCTTTTGAGCAACCTAGTCTAGTGGAAGGTGTCCCTGCCGACAGCAGGGGGGTTGGAACTCAACAATCTGTAAGGTCCCTTCCAGCCCAAACCACTTTATCATTCTGTGACCCATTAAGATATTAAGGGAAGGGTCTGAGTAAATGCAGCCCTGGATCTGAACCACCTCTCTGTGGTTTGGACTGATGCTGTGGACACAGGTCATCTTCTGCCACCAACTGTGAAGACTGGAAAGGAAAGTGTCCCCGCCATCTGTCACCTGGTCCTAACTGCCCTTCGGCTGAGGCTGAGCTTCTGGTGTGGTCACTCCTTAATGACCTTCAATCAAAACAAATTAAGCTAGCAGCGATCTGCTATTTAAAGTAGCTCAGCTCCCTTCCCTGAAATAAGCTAAAGAGCCACCAGACGAGCGCTTGGCAGGCCGAGGTGAGAGGCTGGTTGTGATCTGACGGTGCGATAGCATTTCTGGTGTAGTTGCAGCCAGACTGTACAGACCTGTTGCTCACGCATCCCTCCTCCCTGGAGATCTCATTGTTTGCATGACATACGTTTACTTGTTCTTTTCCCACTGTCACTTTAGACAGTCTACACACAGCTTCTGCCCCACGTGCTCTTCGTGTAGTTCAATGGTATCTCTCTGCACGTTCAGGTTGAGTTTCCCCTGTTTCAGCCGCTCCGGTGCATGCCCACACTCCAGCCCAGGGGTTACACCCGTGTTGCCGCACTACGCCACGGTCAGCCGAACACATGAGCAAATGCACTCACAAGGTTGAGACCACAATTAGTTCTGTTCCACGTACAGAAAGAAGCAAATGGGCTGCATGACACGGAAGCACCCCGCCTCTCCGTGCTGCTGTAATTTGGGGAGGGAATTGCAAAGGGAAAGGGGTCAGTGGAGCAGTGCAGAAGCTTTCTCAGTGCTCGTAAAGCAGCACTGCCCTGGTTTGTCCATGTGCTGTGTCCTGGGATGCCACCGTCTCCCTGGTGTTCTGCCCTTTTGCCCACAAGACCTGGAAAGCATCCAGAGCTGGTTCAGTGACAATTTTTCTGGCATGGCTGAGACTGGCAGGTGGTGCAGAACTAATACGTTCACAACGATCCACTTAACTCTGGCGCAGAGAGGTGTGTTGAGATGGGGAGAGGCATGACCTGAACGCAGCGTGCTCTGAGTGCACGGGGCTGGTGGATGATCCAATGGGGGTCATGGCCAGACAGGGGAATTAGAGAACTGCCAGGCATCTGCAAAGCATGCAAGAGCTTTGTGGGGTCCAGCTCTTCTCTAGAGCACAGGAACTCCTAAATGGTATCCCTTCTACCTCCTGTACCCGATCTAATGGTTAATAAAGTCTTTGTCTTTTGTCTGGGTAAATGCAAATTCTAGGAAGGAAAAAATAGCTGCAACCATACATATGGAAAAGGATTTGGCAAGGCCTCCTTTAAATACTTGCTCTCTGCTTCTGGTTTACTTTACTGACGAAAGAAAGTCTCATTCTCCAGAAATGTAAAAATAATACATGAAAAGCAGAAAGTAGCTTAAATAGTTAAAATAGGAATGAAACCGACTGGTGGAGGTTCATCACTCTAAATGCCTGAGAAAACATGAAACAAATGAAATGGAGGAAAGTTGAAATGTAAATTCAAAGTTTAAAATTCTTCCTTCATTTACAAATCTATGGTGGGGAATTTGTTTAGATATTAATTTTATGTTCTCTGTCTCGCTAAAATTATAGTTTTAAAATTGCATGAAATATTAATGAAGGATGGGGAGGGAACTAACATCACCTTTGCTTTGCTGTTCAAATGAAACAAAATGAAGTGAAAAAGTCTGTAAATGACTGAAGAGCTTTTCTTTCCAGGAGAGTACAAAAAAAAGAACATTTTGCTTTCCTGTATTCAATGATTACAGTGATAATGGCTGCACAAGAACCTAGACAGGGAAATTTCCAGCCTCTCTAAAATTCTCTGCAGCTTGCAATTACACATAGTCAAATTTATCACGGATGCCAGATGGCACAGCTAGCATATTGGCAGGGATTTTTGAAATAAAAGAGGAAAAATAGCTGGCCTGTTCTGTGCCTAGCTTGCCTTACTTTCTCCCTCACACCTCTAATAACCTTCTCCTTCTTCCTTTCTGGATGTAAATTTCCCCCCTTCTCTGTAAACCAGCAATCTGAGGAAAGAAACAATCCAACTTATTTGGGGTTAGGCCTTCATCTAAGCTACCTGGAAGGTTCCCTGAATTGTAAGTGGGTGAAATCACTTAGTTCAAAGGCTTTTCTTGCAAATATCCCTATTGTTTTCACTGGTGTAAAGATTAGAAATGAGAGGAGAGAGTGATCTTGCAAGAAAAGACCCTTACACTGTGATTAGAGAGTGTGCTGGTGGCTGGACAGAGAGGTAGGCATGCAGGCAGTGGTGTCAAAAACTTAATGCAGTGAAGGTATTTATGGTGACAACCATGTTTGCAAAAAAACCCCAAATCAAAAGATTATGTTGGTTGCATACACCTCCAAATGCCTGATCCAGGTTTTTGCAAGGTCTTAGAATCACATTTCTAAATGCTCAGCAACCAGCTGCTTCTCTTGTGTCACTTGTGGCCAGATTTTCAAACCATCTCAATACCCTCCAGGAGCACTGTGACATGCAATCTGCTCCCTGTCTCAAAGGAGACAAAATTCCTTTGAAAATCTGGCCCAGATGGTCAATGCCAATCAATTTTGGAAAAGCCTATAGTGCCCAGCAAGTACCGAGATAGGGATCTGAGAATGATGAATGAAACTATGGTTCCAGGAGGAACCTGGACCTTATTATGTTTAACAGGGAGAGGAATTCATGCCAAATCTCACTATAGTTCTTTGTATTGGTACAAACTTAGGTCCTCCAAAGTATTAATTTGAATTACTCCTTTTGCTTTCCTTGAGAGTTAATTGCCTAACTGCATCTGGACATACAGACCCTCAGTTATCCATTTATTTGTGGGTCTATCCTTCCATCCATCTGCTTTATTTTACTTGATTATTCATGTCCCATCATTTGAGAGCTGTTTTCACAGCTCATGAATGTGTTGTCAGGTGTAGCATTTCCATATCATTTTTTTCTGAGCAGTGTTGATAACTCTCACTATCAGAATATTACAGGTTAAAAGCTTTTGTCCTCCAGTGTAAGCACACTATATATGTTTAAATGAACATCTAGAGGTATAAAGAAGGCAGGAATTGAATGATGCAATTACTCTGTCTTTAATCTCAGCCCTTGTACATAGCACTGTTCAAAGAAAAAACACTAACCCTGCAGATACAGACCTGTCACACTGCTTAATTTTTTTTTTTTTAATTTACATTCCCTGCCCTGTGTGGGTGGCTGTGGATGTCTCAGGAGTAGGAAAGAGACTGCACAGGCAGGAATGGCTGCTACCTGCTCTCAGCAGCCTGTCTGACATGTCTGCAAGAGCAGTCGTTCTTCAGCAAGGTCTGGGGTATGTGTTCACTTTCCCTTTTGGCCAGGTCCCACTGATGCATACTGCTGATGGGTACCTGGAAGGTGGGTTCACACCAGTCCTGCCCCTCTTGCGCTCCCCCAGACTTTTACCCCTTGGAGGTCCACGTGCATGTAACAACCATTGACACGCATCAAGGTTATCTCTCTGTGGAGTTAGGATAATGTTGCTAGGACTCCCCCCAAAACCTCATTTCTCCCAGACACTTTTGCTAACGACTAAATTAGAGACTGCTACACTCAAGCTGGTCCTCCCTTATGCACTAATTTGCAGAAGATATGTGTTTGCTGGTTGCTGCGTGTCTCTGTATGTATGCACCACCCTTCCACACAGTGGGAAATCACCAGTGATTATGAAATCGTCTCCAGAGCACCATTTGATGACAAATGAAGTAAACCAGAAGGAACAATTACCAAATCAGAAAACTAAAGACTAAAAAGAAATAGCTGGAAGTTGAATGAATCAGTCACGTGAATATGTAGGCCAGCTTCTTAGGACATAAGTATAATCCAATTGAAATGATGTGTCCTTCCTACATTTAAAACAAGAGAAAAATACCTCCTGTCAGAAGCCTATCTGTCTATTTCTCAATTACTCACGCAATCATGCTTCATTTCAGTTTCAAATTTACTCTGCAAAGCCAGGTGTGATTACCTAGATTGATTCTTCTAGGGCCAGGTCCTGATGGCTCTATTCAGCTCCAACAATAGCCTCCTCATCACCCACCAGGAAGGTCCGAAGAACGAGAATTAAGAAAACAAGTGTTTGTTCCTGGGCAAAGCTCCTGTTCTTTCCAATTATACAGTGGCCAGTGCAGCTCAGTTAGTGCCAACAGCATAATTTGGGACAGGGTGGTAGAGAATTGCTTTTAACTGTTTCAGTGCCTATAAAGAGAGCTTCAGTGAAGTCTTTTTCTCTCCCTAGGTGGGTGCTGCAAGCAATGCCTTTTATGTGGCATCCACTTAATTTCTTCATGGGTATCCTGCGCTCCTTGTCATGAAGGTCTTGGTGACTAGCAGTCGCCCATTTGCTGGTATGGGCCCAAGGACACCTCTTCTCTGGTCTAGAAAACTCCGCTCCAGTGGAGAAGACTTCAGTGAGAAGACTGAAGCACAAAGCATGGCATCTCCATATGGAACCTCCCACAACAGTTGTTGGGGGGAAGTTTCCATCAATTCCATCATCACTTCACGACCCAAAAGGACACTACCAGAGGTGGCCAGAACAGATGGTGTGTCCCAGCTAATGCAGATTTCTAGATAATTTCCCTAGGAATCATGGGCTTTAAAAGCAACCCCCTTGGGAAGGACAGAGCTGCTGCAGAGACTTGCAGAGACAGAAAGAATGTGAAAACCAGAAGTGTGAAGGTCCCTCTGTCCACCTTGTAAGTCAGCGTGCTAAAGCCTGGGTACAGCCGAGACCCAGCCGATCAGCGCTGGAATAACAAGACCCATCTCTTAACCTTCTTTGAAACGTAGAAGATGACTATGGCTGCCTCTGCCTGCGATAGCTTTTTGGGACTGAGAGTGAGCATCTGGACCTTTTTTGGCATTTAACTTTCTGGATTTGCAGATTTTCACAAAGGAGTTTGAACAGGAGGAATTTCCTGAACAGTATGAGGATCCTCCAGGAGCAGCAAATGGAAGTTGAATTAACAGATCTGAGTGTTCAAGGTCTCCAATTGACTGGTGACACAGATCTAGCTCAGACACTTGCCAGTGGGGCAAGTGAGTCTGCTGTTTCTCAGAAGAATTTAAAGCCAGCCTCAGGGCAATCCCTTCAGAAAATGAAATGCCTGTTTTACTCTCCTTCTTGGCCATCTTTCTGTGCTAAACGTTCTCTCTTAGCACCTTGCACCATGTGCAGCACCTGGGAAACTGCATAGACGCAGAATGCACTTTGCTGTAACGCTCAGGGAAACGGGATGAGATAATGACAGATGGGTCTGCTTTGAAACTGCAATTTTCCCTGCCTTTTCTCTTTTTGCTTTGGTTCGAATCAAAGCATTACTGAGCAGTGGGGAAGCCCTCCTCTCCTCCCTGAGTTAGAACTTGGTGTTTTTTCACAAAGGAGTTCTCTATTTATTAACTCCTGCCACTGTAAATGCGTTGGAAATGAGGAGTTTCCATGTGTGTGGGAGAACCCTTTGAAAAAAGGAAAGAAAGCAAGGGAAAAAAATAATAATGCCACAAATAATTGTCTTGGCATTCTGGAGAAGAAAGGCAGAGGGTTTATGCCTGGAAAACAGCTTGTCATTTGTCTTTAATAAGAAACGATTGCAAACAGATTTCCTACAGACACTGGCCACATATTGAACAGATTAAAAATCGTGTGCTTATTGATCGTTGCATTCTTTTCCCTGGCTGCTGCATTTCATCCCCTCTCAGGAGGTTCAGATACAGCACTCCTGCACCCCCAGTACATTACCAAGAGCAATGCTTTGGGTCAGCACACAGCCCCAGACAGCGACCGGGGATACCTGCCAGGCTGCTCTGCTGTCTCAGGGGAGATCGGTCAAGGAGCTGAGGAAGATGAAGGGAGCAGGGTTCCCAGTTTTCTAGTGGCCTGGCTGGAGGGGTGCAGATGAGGCGTTTGATTCCTTCATGTTCAGTTGCCTTCTCTGTTCAAATAGCCTCAGCAGATTTTTCCCTTGTATCAAAGGTTGTGAGATCTTTTAGGCTGAAAGAAAAATGTGCTACTGATCCTGCATATTTGGTTTTGCTTCTAAAAAATACTGATATGGTTAACTCTGGGTTAACAGGACTGAGATATACCTCACCCACCACAGGGTGACAGGGCTGCTGAGAGCCCCAGCCTTGAAGGTGATGAGTTAGAGCTGAAAGCAGCACTGAGAAGTCCCAAAAGAGGGGCTACAGCCCCCCCTACCATCCAGCTAAATCTGTGCCTGCCTTAAAACATGAACAGATGTACAAACAAAGCCATAAATTAAAACACAGTGTCCTAGACCATATTTTAACATTCACGCTCCGCTCTCTCTTGCTGCCTATAGAAATGGGTGTTGCACACCAGGGGTGAGCGGTCTCCTGTGTCCGGCCTTTTCCTTCCACCCTCTGGTGTTTTCACTGTCCTGCACCTGGATCAACATCCCAGGACAGAAAGAAGCACCTGCCCAGGCTCCATTTGCTGGGGGACAGTGACTTTTCAGGGCTGAGGGACAAAAAGAAATTCAGAGTGGACACTGCAGGTCAGGCTGGGACTCAGGCTCACAGGGTACAAGGAGATAGCTGCGGTCCCTGGCTGGTGGTGGACCAACGCTGAATCTCTGGCCCTACGGAAAGCTCAAAGCGACCACACTCCTGATGTCACTGCTACAGCTCTCTCCTAATGTGAGACTGGGTGAAGCCAAGATGTGGCATGGAAGATACCTGAAACACACTTCTGTGTCAAAATTCCAATGAGTCATTTCATTTTGAAGCCAAGGGTCTCACCAGAAACTGGAACCCATTTCTGAAGTATCTAAAAAAAGGTCTAATTGCTAAAAAACCTCCTTTTGAAACCTGGAGTTCGCAAGCTAACCTGCAGGTGCTAAGGGACTCCAAATCACTAGTCATAGCTGAAAACTGCACACTCGTTTCAATCCAGGATATTTTAGTGGGAGAAATAATGATCAAAATCAGCACCTCAACAACCAATATTCTCAACTGCAACAACTAGCTGTGCCACTTTAGAGAGACAATATCTGAGGAAAGGGTTAATTCTGTTTTCATGGTTTTAAAAAATAATTATTTGTTGTCACCATGAAGAGTGACTGATAATAATAATTACAGCTCAAGTATACTGTTCAGTTGCTTTCTGTCAAAGAGGCTAAGTGCAAATCAGCTAGTCCAGGTTTTTTTGAGAGCACTCATAATTAGGTTCCTACCATCATATTCCCTCTTTTCTTACAGAATGGGGTGGGGGGGGAGCTACCTTCTGAAGTATCAGAGAGAGTTTTGCCTAATAATAGAAGCTTGTTCTTGAGCGATGTTTGAAATCCATGGGGGAGGGGAGAGAACGAAGAAAACAAGGGCAAGATTTATCCAGCAGCATCTATGCATTGTCATTTCCTTCTCTAGTTTTTTCCTAGTTGTCTTATAATGTCTTAAAGAGAGTTATAAAATGGTTCTTAGTGTGACAGTGTTCAGGGCTCAGCTAAATCTCTTCCCTGATCATGTCACCTTTTCATCTAGCGACTCCTTTTCTCACCTGTAAATTGGGGATGATATACCCTTTCCCTCAACCTCCATCTGTCTGGTCTATTTAACCTGCAGAGTCTTTGACACATACAGTATTTCTCACCATTATACCGTGCTTAGTACATGGAGACTGTTCTTAACTGGGTCTCAAATATATAATTACAACAAAAAGCAGGCTACAGGGATGTTGATTAGGGATGCTGAACCTTGTACCTACAGCCAAGCAAAGTGAAGACAAGAAATGGAGAAAGGGCACAAGCAGATGTCCATGGACAAGGAAGAAGAGAAGATGTTTTGATCGAGAGCTACATGGTGGCAGTGTGGGAGAAATCAGCACGTTGTAACTCAGCTTTAATGGAAAAAGCCTATGAAATAATTTCTCTACTGGTATTTTAAAAAATGGTTTGTAAAAGAAAATGCCAAAGCATGTGGAATCACGAGCTTTGCATTTTTTTGTCCACCTGAAGTCTCAGTCTATTTCCAAATAAAGGTGTTCAAACAGGGTCAGCAATGTGAGTATCAGACCCTTGAAGAATGCATGGAAATTCCACAGCATGAACTTCCCCCCAGAATTTTGCAAAATGCCTAGTGGACATGCAGACAATAGAGTAGTGTCTGCAAAGACAATGGAAAGCACTTTCCCTAATGGGAAACATCCTCATTATTCATCCCATGCCCTTGCACTGTGTGGTTTTTCGGGTGGTGAAATGTAGGGTGGATCCAAGACCCTGAGTGCAGCTGATCCAAGTTATTTAATTGCTGCTAATGTTTTTCTCATTGGTGGGCACGGAAACTTGTGTAATGAGAAGCAACATTAAAATAGGATTCTGTCTTACGGCACCAAGAGAAAAGAGGCACTAGTCTTCTTGCATTAAGGATGCCAGCCGCCCCGGCTCCCCAGCCAGCTCTCTTTGAACAATTTGTACAGTATCTGCAACAATACTAACGAATGCAATTAGGATGAATCACGTAACAAGGATGAATCAAGGGTACAAAGGGGATCTGGCTGCTCAATAAAAATCTAAAACTAAAAACCACCCACTGCATCCCTTTCAGGCTAGAATGGTTTGACCAGAATACATTGCAATATTGTATTTTTCTGTTCTTTGGCCTAACAATGTAGCTATGGCCATGGAAGCCTTTCTTATTTTTGATTATAGAGCCACACATGAGTTCTCTTGGAAGGGCTCGTCAAAGAACACACACAGAACATCTGAATGATGTGACACCAGTTTTTCACCAGCAGCTTCTGTTTGAGGTAAATGGCAATAAATATCCCTGTCCTTAAACAAGGGGATGTTCTCAGTTCAGTATGTTAGAGTTTGACTGGACAAGTAAGGCACTTTTAATGCTTATTCCCTTCTGGGAGATTGTCTGAGAACCCAAAGCCCACCTTTAGGCTTGGGTCCAAAGCTTGTTTGCAGCTATCAGGGTGCCTTAACGCTGTCAGGGAAGTGTGGATTCAAGTCCACTTTAGAGACCAGACTCTAGTAATGATGATAAGCCACCGTGTCTATGCTGAGAGGCCCGAATAGCTCAAGTTTTGGAGCTCTACAGACAGGAACATGCAATAGTGCCCAGTGAAATCATGCTTTAGCATGACATCCAGCACTTGTTCATTTGGCAGATGATCAGGACAGATCACTAGTGTGAGTACATGTGTTGAAACTACTTTTGCACCATGTTCACGCAACACAGTCGATGCAAAGGCCAGGCTGACAGCCAGAAATATGGAGAGACAATGTGTGCAGCCCCACTGCTTTGTCCCCTCTGTCCCTGGTAGGAAATACACCTCCCAGGAGCTTCCACTGCTGAGTGCCTTCCTGCAGGCTCTCAGGAGAAGGAAAAAAGAGTGCGGGAATTTATAGTTATGACAAAAACTGGAAGCCAGACGTTTTTTTCAAAGCTACCTGATTTTGTTGTGGACACAAGAAAGCATAAATCATCCAGAAGGACAACTAGGAGGCAAATCAAAAAGAAAATGCTAATGCCTTTCCCTCTGTACTGGTGGGCAAATTCTGAGCACAGAATTAGTTTACCTCTGTCATTTTGCATTCTTCACTGATACAGTTGAATAAATACTGTTGCCCCATTTTTGAAATATGCATTAGTTGATTTTTAAGTATCAGGCCAGTAGCCCCCAAGGGTATGCTGGAAAGAACCAACCAACCAATTTCACAGCAAATAATTTATTCCACAAATATTGCTTCCCTTCCCAGCTCCTGAATTGGTTCTGGATGGTTCACAAAATTCTCAGATTTATTTGTTATTCAGAATCACTTATAAATTCCTTCCATGAATAATGAAATTGGGCTGGAGATTGTTCACTAACAGCCTTTTGTGAATAGTGGTAATTCCCTATACAAAATTCATGTTGTGATTTGATATGTTAGCTATGTTTTGTGATACTGTCTCCAACTGGATGAATTATATAGCTCACCAGAGAGGGTGGAATGAATTGTGATTGTAAAAGTCTTCATTGGCCATTTCTAGGCAAAGTGGGGAAAATAATCTAAGCGCAGATGTTTGTTAGTGGAAGGTATGTTTCTCCATCCACTTACACTGACATAATTGGGAGATTGCTTCATCGATGTCAGCAGAAATGCTGACTGTAAAACTGAGGTGTAAAAGGCATTACAGTTAAGATTTCTGAAATAATACAGTCCCTGGGGGTTCCTAGCTGGCATCTGGTCACAGATAAAAATGACATAAGAAGCAGAACACTCTTTTAACCATTGTTTCATACAATTTATGTGGGATTTCTCCCTGTGAATCTGCTGTATTGGTGAGTCAACAGAAGGGGTTTATAAAAGGCTTCTCTAGCTGCTATTTGCTTTATAGTGGTACAGGCTGTAACAGAGCATTTTGTTCCAATTCCAGTGTTAACTCCAGGTGAACAAGAAGAAGAAACTGGATTAAACCACATCCTCCCTGCCCCAAAATCCTTCCTCAAGTTCTCAGCTTGGGTTCCTTTGCCACACTTTGCTGGTGCCCCTTCTGCTATCAGCTGACTCTTCCCCCAGCCTGTCTATTCCCATTCTTGTCCCCTCCAGCATGGCTGCGGTGCTGCCTCTGCAGACTCGGGACCGACATCCAGAAATAACAGAGACCAGCATCTGTCCTACACCACACACAGGGCTGCTGGCTCCCTGCATGTCCCCGAACCGTGGCACCAGAGGGTCCAGGGCAAAAGCTGAGACTCCAAGTCTCACTATATTAACGGCAACAGTTTTTAACCTCTTAAGTGGGGTCAAAGCCAAATTCCCCAAATTTAGGAGTGGACCAGCTCTGCAGCATCCCCTTCTATTGCTTCAAGATGATAACAAAACCACCCAGAGAAGAGGGTGGTGGGACAGTGTAACCACTGACCTGTTTTGCACAGCAGAGGCTGTGCATTGCTTCTTCCTTGTGTGTGCATGTGGCTTTTTTCCCCTAAAACAATTTGATTCAACTGACTTTTTAAATTGCATTTATTTGATGTGTCACAAGGGTATAGGGCAACCCAAGGTGAGAAGAGGAGAAAGCACAGCCGTGGTTTCTAAATCCAACAAACTCAATTCCTGCGTCAGGAATATCGAACACTGAGGCTCTGTAAGCAGAAGTACACACCTACACAAATAGATGAAGCTCCATTATAACTTCCCAAATGTCACTGGGTGCTCCCATGGTGTTTATATCACCAGGCACCTTCACTATGATCACACCAAAAGGTCTCCCATTCCAATCTCTCTTTCCCATTTCCAAATGTCAGGCAAGGAGACAGAGTCGAGCTTTGGGTGTGTGTATGCAAACGGGCTCATCTGAATGCTGAATGCGCTGCAACAGCCATGTTCACTCCTCCATGCATCTCCAGTCTGCGTGGTTATGATCCCACCCTCTCCGATTCAAATGTACAAAAGCATTTACTGTTTTGTGGTTTTTTTTGTCTAAGACAATTATGTGAATTTTAAAAAGCACCTTTACAAACAAGAAAAAATCCAAGTGGATTTTTCCTAAAAAATGAGGGAGATGCTGCTCTTAATTTGACAAATCTTTTTTGAATTGGGGGGGAATTTTTTTTTTTGTTTCATTTCCCTCCCTTGCTAATGAAATTCCTAAAGATGAGATGGGTTGTTGTTGCCATAGAAACTTAGCGCTGGCAGAAACTAAGACTGCAGATTTATTCATGCGGCTTGTTAGTCAAACTTGATGCAATAACAGAGAATTAATATTTTGGTCTCATCGAGATCTTGCAGCTTTTGCCTTTCTGCAGAACCCATGAGCAGAAGGAAATGCTAAACTCTGCACTGCTGGGCTAAATTCTTCAGTGTTCCTTGGGCATTGCAGCAAGGGCAGCAGCTCTGCTTTATGCACAGGGAGGGCTGAATCCCCTCACTGCTGGCTGCAATGGGGGCTGTTGTTGCTGGACATGGCAGAAGCAGGCCTGAATTGTCTCTGGGGGAACTCTGTCCTTTGTTTAGAGAACTGATTCTTCCACTTGGAGCCATCTTAGCAAACAAAGGGTCTTAACCCTCTGGTAACAAATAAATTAGATTTCATGTTCTCAGTAACATGTATTTTGCATTTACTGATGGATGTATCCTTGCCCTGTTGGATAAATAAGTATTTATCCACCTGGTGATGAACAGAGAAACTGATGCAGGGAGGACAGATGAATGTGTCATACATATGGCGACTCCAAATTCATCCCAGCAGAGCAGAATTGGGGTGGAGTTTAAGATTGTTCCTTAATTCTCAGTCCCTGTGCATGGTACTCCTGTCTGCATTTGTCTTCCTTTTTTTCTGTTGATGGGAATCGGCTCCAATCACAAGATGTGAAAATTGTGTCTTTATACATTTTTCCCCTCAAATATCACTCATGTTCACTTTTACAGCTCTTACAAACAAAGATGGGACACCACAAATATGATTATAACTGTGCAAGGAGAAATGGACAGAAGTAGAAAAGTTCTAAGGGGTTAGAAAGAAAATATTTTGGTCTGTTATAGCTTAGCCTGCTTATGGTTCTTGGGCACAAAGTCCAAGAGACACTGTAAGTCTCAAATGACATTTTTTCTGCCTCCCACATGTGAATGAAACAGTCAGCATGAATCTGTAAACGGAACTGCTCAACTGTGTGTCAGAATTTCTGCACCACGAGTCAATCCAGAGATTTGCTTGGCCGAATCATGAGTTGTTGAGCCTTTGGAGAATGAAGGCTCTTCTACCAACAGCACCCCACAGACTGCATGAAAGAAATTACAGTATTTTGAAATGTTCTCCATTCCAAGCCTGATAATCTTGAATTCATTTTTTATTTTATTAAATAGGAACTCTTTTAGATTCACCCTCCCTTCCCCTTTGTACACTTTCCAAAAAAAAACAAACCACACCAGGCACCTAAAAAACAGAGAGACCAAGGGAAAGGAGGGAGCACAGCAAAGCAATGCAGCAGGTCCAGTACACTGATCCAGCTGATAGTTTTCACTCAAAATAAGAACTAGCCAAAGTCACTACTGCTATACCAAGTCCATCCAGCTGCATGTTTACTGCAGATATCTCAACTTTTCTGTCAGTTCTGGAAGAAATTAAAAGTGGTAAGGGTCATGTCAAGGACATGGAGAAAAGGCATCCCCTAATGCTCCCAGCAGCACCCAAATATGCCTAGATTGCAGTTTGCTTACACAGACAGCAGTTTGTTGAACCCACGCAGATTATTTTGACCTTTCACAAAAGGCAAAGTGTAAGCAAAGCCTGTCTGATGTATCCCTAGAACAAGAAAGGAAAATAGCGCACTAAAGGCACTAGCTGAACTGGCTTTGAATCATAAAAGGTGAAGAATATTAATGTTCAGTTGGGATGTTAATTGTGGAGGAATATGCCGATATAACTGGACTTGTATTTTGATAAAAAAATATATGTATTTCTACCACTGGGTTAACAGTTTAAGCCCCTCACCAGCTTCTCCTTACTATAATTTTTCTCCAGGAAGCTAAGGTTTTTCTCTCTGAGTGGGTACTTTGATTTAAAGGTGCAGAATGAACTGGGAGGTTACTTGTTCTTATGGGAACTCACAGCAAGTGGGTGTGAGCCATCCCCTTCTTTAGGGACTGTTGGTGCCATTCTGGGGGGGGCTCAGCACCAACCATCCCTCTCTCAGAAACACGTTAGTACTGAACAGATATACCTACTTCACAGCAAGTGATGCAAGTTAGTGAATTCAAATCTGAAGTCAATAAACCTCTAAAAGGAAAGTCTCTTATTTGTAACTACTTGGCCCTCAAATTACTCAGGATATTTCAGGATTAGGCATACTGGGCAAGATTTTCTGCTTCTCTATTTCACTGGAGTTCCTAGAGGTGCAAATCTGTGCAACATCTGCCCTATAATCATTAGTAAAATAAATTAGAATGCTTGAAGGAGCAGCCTGATTAGGAATTGAAGTGATCACTAGCAACCATTGTCAATGTTGTGCGCTTTGTTCCACTTACAAGGCTAATTACTGTAACAAAGTGGATCATTTTAAATGGAAATTCTGGATGACTCTCAACGCAAATGTTCGTGATTTTTTCCTGGATGCATCACAACCATATACAGGAAACAAAAGACAATGAAAATAATCAGAACACAACTAAATTGAACAAACTATTCAATAGACTTTTGTTAGAGCTCATTAAAAATATGCATTTGTCCTCATTCTTTATGAGTTCTTTGTTTGAAGTCCCCTATCAAACTCTACCATCTCTACATCTCTTTGCAAAACAACATTGTCCACCCAATGAACCTATTATATTTTCTGACTCCAGCCTAGGGAACCCAGCCTACCTCCCAGGGGAATCATTCGCTGAATTCCCGTTAATCGGTCATGGGATTGAGCAGAAGTCTTTCACACAGTCACGTTCTTAACTTGTAACACATGTCCACTCTTACTCAGCAATGCTTTTCAGTGCTGAAGTTGGACTTAAGATGTGAATTAATCACACATTCAAGTGTTCGGCACATTGAGCCTAGAGTCCACATTGCCTGGAATAACCACCTTACAGTTGGGCAATGTCCTTCTCCCGTTTGCATTGACTGAGCGAGTTGCACAGCGATGTGACCGCTGGGCATGGAGAGAGTCTGCAGGACTGAATCAAACGTTACCTTGTTTTCTTGATTTATAGATGGTTTTTGAGGCAGGAAAGAATTCTAATAGGGAAGATTAAGGAGAAACACAGTTTTCAAGAAGACCTTCTGAACATATGTTAGTCTTCTTAAATGGTCTTCAGTGCACTGCGGTCCTCACCCATTCACTACAAAACCCAAGGCTGTTTATAACAGCGTATGTCCTTAGAGGAAAATCTTTTTTATTTGAATATATAGTTCCTAGTCTGCTCATTTGTTTTTAGAGGGGAAATGGGAGAGAAAAATTGTCTGTACGTTTAGACAATATATGAGAAAGCTGTGAAGTCATTCCCTGCCAAAGCAAAATCAGATTCTGACATTCCCCTTTTCCTCTGCAGTATTTACTTCTGACTTGAGTTGTAATGTTTACTCATGGGAAAAGCACCGTGGAATAACTGCAGAAGTATTACCCTGCATAGGAAATTTCAGCAAGCTTGGACTGACAGCTGTTTATTCTTTCAGTGAACACTGTATATCTGGGGAGAGCACTGAGCTGTAACGAGCACAGCAAAGCAACCACCCAGGACCAGCCCTATTCTAAGTGAGGTTCAGAGCACACAGACCAGACACGCATCCACATTCCCACAGTTAATTTCTCTGGGTCTTAAAACAACACTGTAGGTTTCCTTTCATAACCCGTCTGAACTGATAGATTTTTTTTTGCGAGAACCAAGAGGCTTGTAATAAGTCTCACTACTGTCTTCTGCCCCTGAAAAAAGTCTTCCTTTGTGCAACAGGCACATCCACTGCCATTGCTGTCAGAGCTGGGAAACTGGCATCCAAGAGGCCTGATCTGAAACCAAACAGCAACAAAAATACAAATGTATTTCTTGTACATGGTACATGCACACTTCCCAACTCTAATAAGTCTCACTACTGTCTTCTGCTTTTAGAAATAATCTGCATGTACTCACAGGGTTGAGTCCATCCCCAGTAAATCAAATGCTCAGCTCAATTGTGCCTGCACAGCAAGTCTGCCTGAAACCTATTGGTCCCACCCTTTTTTTTTTAGGATGTGCCAACTTCATTTGTCCATGTACAATTGGACAGAATTTAAAAAAATACCTGACTTGGACTATTTCATCACAGGCAGTTCTGTCTTTATCAAGACAACAACAAAAACAAACAAAAAAAACCAACAGGAGAGAGCACATTAAACTGTGTCTTAAATGTACAACGTCAAACACTTTCCAGGCCACCAGGGTAGTGGTGTCAATGGTATTTTACTGGTCTGAGTATTATGTCAAGCCAGTAAGTGAGGAATAGTTATTGTGATCACTGTCATTATGTGCTGTAAAACCAGTGTAAGTGGCATGAGAGTCATCCTGGTTGTGCTAGCAGGAAAGAAACCAAATGTTTGCAATAAAGTGCAATTTTGACTGATGTGGCTTTCAGTGGTGGTACCAAATGAATGTAGCTTATACACCATGGGCAGAAGTGTGTAGCAAACAAAGCAAGGGCGTGAAGGGCAATCACTAAAATGCATGATTAGCTTCTCATAGTTTTTTGACATCTGTGTAAATCCACTGACTTGAATAGAGTTATGTAAGGCAACTAAGGATGGAAAAAGAAAATATTTTTATGATTTGAGAACCAGGAAATGAAAACTTTTAGAATAAAGAGCAAAACAACAAAATCCAAGAGAAGTCAAACATCTTGTCTTTCCTAGAGGAGCTCAATATGACACCAGTTTCGGGTGTGTCTCCCATATGCACCAGCAGATTCATTAATTATATGTCCTCTCACTGGAGTGAATTAATTTTGATTTTGCCAAATGAGTGGCTTCTACGAAGACTGGGACAAAGAATGGTAGGGAACGCTGAATCTAGAAAAAAAAGATTAATACGCCTTTGTTCTAAGCCAAATATTTGCTATTCTCAGTAAAATATTAGTCTGCCATCTATGAGAACACAAACAATTTGTCCTGGGTAAAAATTTTAGTAGTCACTGGGACACTAAGTGACAGCAAAATGTTCCCACAAATGAAAAAAATAAAAACATATTGAGCTGAGTACCTGTTCTGCTGGGCCCAAGGGAGACAAGCATCCCTTTCAGTTTTGACGTGAGCGCAGCTCTATTAAGTTGACAGAACTGCATGGCTGCATGCCTGTGGCAGTTTTGGACCCAGCAGTGCATTCCTGATGAGCCTAGTTGGGAAATCTAGCAGCCCAACCAACCAAATCCAGACCAAGGACTGTCTCTGTGAATGTATGGGTAAAACGTGATAAGTAAGCCCATGCACTGTAATTGGACACCCCTGCAATGTTCAGCAGCTGCTCTCTAGGCATTTTCCAGTTGACAGATCACTTGTCTACTGTCCTATCACAACAAATACTTCCCTCTTGAGAAAGCCTCCACCCACTGAAGGTTGGAGCCAGCTCTGGAGCACACTCTAAGTTCATGGCTGCTTGAACCTGATTGCTGGTTGAGTATCTCTGTTCACAGTGAGTTTAGTGGCTGGGGTTTTGCCACACCTTTTGTCTTGTCAGATTAATTTGCCTGCATTTCTTCAAGTAGAATGTCACAGCAAACAGTGCAATACCTGAGTCATCTTCACTCTGGTTTTGGATGGTCTCCTTTCCCTGTCCAACATTTCAGCCGTCATTTACAGCTCAGTACAATGGTCACACCAATACAGCACAGAGACTTTCCTCGGATCTCCTGGTCCTCAAGCATTGATAGGTACAAGACACCTAAGGCCTACAGACTGCACAGAGAGTTAGTACATTTATTGTGATGCTTTTTTTGTTTTTAAAAAGAGCAGGAGTTCCTGTCATTTGCTACTCTTTGGCCATATCTTTCATAGTCCTTTAGAGTTCATAGTAGGAAACTCAGAAGACTAAAATTATACAGAGCTCAGCAGAGTATCCTCCCAGACTATTCCCAAGCAAGCACACTCCTGGATCCCACCAGTGAGTAGAAAAATCACTGTCAGAAAAAAGACATTTCACTGCCAGTGCCATGAGCATTGCAGTGGATAAGTCAAGGTCACCATGACCTCGGGCAGATCCCTCTGGGATACATGCCCATATTGTTGCTGAAGGTAATTAGCTGATATATTTTACAGCAATTCAAATAGCATTTCCTGCTTGTGGTACTGACTTGATAACGTAGGGAGCTTGTTTTGTCACAGACTGTTCTGCTATGACCTGCAAGGATGCTTGTTACACGGAAATGAAAAGGTCACAAATATTCCCCTTACATCACCAAGGAGACGTGAAAAGCAAGAGCTATTATTTAACAGAGCGAAGTGGGGTGGGTGGCACTGCACACTTGAGAACATTATCAGCAGGGCTGAGCAAGAAAGAGGGTGGACAGGTGAGCCCTGGGCTGGGATCTGCCATCTTCTCACTTCATCTTTAGACTTCACGTCCCTTTTAGTCAATGTGCAGCAGATGAGGGCTCAGCCATTTCAGAAAGCTAATTATTCTGGAAGGCACCTCTCTAATAATTCGACAAAAAGCCTGTGATGCATGTTGAGGATAATTATCACTTGCTCTGTGTCCTTAAATGTCTCTCACAAATGTCAGCCCCATCAGATGAAGAAGAGGCGTTGAGAATCCTTGTTTCAAAGTGCATGGGGAAAGCAGCAGCCATTTCCACGTCTGTTAGAATAGTGCATATTAATACATTTCATTTGTGCAGGGGTATTTTTAGGTTCAAGAATTATGTAAATTGTTCTCCAAATTACACACAGCCCTGAGACAGCAGCTAGTAGCAGTTGCAGCTGTCAGTGTTGTATGGTGTTAAGCACCCAGTAAGTTGCAGGAGAGAGCCTGGAAATGGTTCTGGGCATCACGGCAGCCCCAGATATCTGCTAATGGAAAGGCAAATCACATACAGTGCTGATGGGCCTGATATAAGAAGAAAGACAGCATGAAAACGGATCTCTCCACTAATGTCTTTCCATGAGGCTTCTCACTGTTGGTATTATTAGACTTGCTGCTTCCCTGTGACTCAGGGGGTATTGGATGCCATTACCAATATGAAGTAGGATGGACAGTTTTATTAGCAAGGTCAACAGTGTCATTAAAATACTTCCAGGCATCAATCCTCTACTCCTAATGGAAAGCAACACAAAATAAATTAGCTGACCACTTAACCAGCTGGTAAAAAGGCAGGAGGAAAACTGGACAGAATGGCAGGTTTATTTCCTCTGCTTCTTTTTTAGGAGGCAAATCTTTGGAGGGTATAAATCTGTCTGTCCTGCAGACAGTGCACTGGGACCCTAAGTGCTAAAGGAATTGTTGCAGAATTTTCCTGAGAAATTTGTCTGAAATGGCTTTTTCATGGGACTGGTGGGTATTGCACTCTTGAAGTGCTTGCCTCCAAAGCTGATATTCTTTTGCCATAGCACAACCATTAACGGGACTCTGCCTTCCTACATTACCTGGAGCTGGAAACTGAGGCATGGGGTGATGGTTCCTCATTATTGACTTGCCCAGGTTCAACCAGGAAGACCTCTGTTGAAGAAAATCATAATGAAAGAAAGAACAGATGCAAGTCCCTGATAGAAGATTGGCATTAGAGGTGGTTCCTGGTGGAGGCTTAATTCCACAGAACTCAGATTTATGTCTCCTTGTATGCTGTTTGTTGGTTTAAGAAAAATGAGTTTTCTTAGTTAAACAGCTTGACTGTGCAGTACGTTCATGTAAATCCTTTCACTTTGAGAGACCTGAGGTCGGAGCCTGACTTTTGCAAGCCACTGGCCTGCTCTTCAGGCTTACTCTTGCTCTTCTCCTTGAATACCAGCCTAATAATCATTAGACTTCACAGGACTCATAAGCTCAAGACCCAGTTAAGCAAACAGTGAGTTCTGACTAGGGCTGAGCCACACTCACTGTGCAGCAAAGCAGGATCTGGAGCACCGAAGGTCAGGAGAAGCAATACAGGAGCACAGGAGTAACACCCCATGAGTTCAGCAGGACTGCTAGCTGTTGGCTGAGGAGCTTTGAGGAGGCATACACACCCCTTACTCATGGTTTTGTCTGATCATGGCCATTTATACAGGGTTTATACACATTGTTTTCCATTTCTTAGTTATGAGCAATGAAAATCAGTTACCATCTTTTATTTTTCCTCTTTACAAAAAGAGAAAATCCAGCAGCCAAAAACAGACAATGGAAGAGAAATGGATGTAAATCAACAGGAAATATTTTAAGGCTGCAGAGAGAGTGCTATAACTGGGTAAATATGGGCTAGAGGGTCAGCAGCAGCAGATGCTAGCAATGAATGGGATAGAAAAACAATGGTTCAGGAGGGATAGGCAGGTTGTCATGATAAGTCTTATGGATCGTTTACTAAATTCTGTTTACAGTGTAAACATTTTGTTCAAGGGCTGCTAAAAAGATTTAAGAGAACTGTGTAAAAATGTTCTCTGCTCTATAAAATGCTACTGCTTTGCCTTTCTTGTCTGGATAGCAGAATAAATGAGAGCTACAAAAATACTGTTGCAACTAACACTGCACATCATTTTTCAATTCTTGAAACAACCGATCTGTATATTTCTCTTCTTTGTGATGGAGAGAAATTAAAGGGAAGGGGAGACATAACACTTTGGAGGGTCCTGAAGTGCTCTGACAAAAGGGTGGCACTTGGGATCTGCCAGTCTAGTTCTGTGGTTTAATTGTATGAAGATGCTTAAATGCATCATGTGGTTGCAAAGCTCATTAGCAAAATTAATTCACTGTGCTCTATTCATTTTTTACAATCCTGACACACAGCCATGGAGCATTTTGCATGGGGAGCTATTTGAAAACAAAGTCGCTCTTGAAATATTTTTTCTGTTTGATTTTAATAGGATATAAATTGCATGCTCATGGAAACCACAGATTTTTTCAGTATGGGATCTCCCACATAACACCCTTCGTACTGAACAGACAAATAGTACTATATCAAAGAAATTAGGACCATGGGGGCAAAACAGAAGCCTTATTTTAGGACTCTCGTCCAAAGAAACAAATGACTTTGCTATGATAACTGATTTGCATGAAGACATTAGATTATCCACTGGTTGGGAGGTGAACAGAAGAGTGAAGCTCTGGCATCCCATATCCATGTGTTTCATAACCGTATGTAAGTCACACAGATGCTTATGTTCTGCTGGAATGGAAGATGTGGTACCTAGCTGGAAGAAAGTTGTCTGAAAACCAGAGATGGATCCAGGCTTTTTTTTCTCAACACCAGAACACATGCCTATGAGCTGGCAAAACCATGTGGCTATCATATCTTGTGAGACTCAAAAAAAGGATTCACCTAATCAACCTGTGCAAACAATGAGAAACTCCTCTGCAAAGGGCTGGGGATAACTACAAAGTCTTGTTATTGGTGAGAGATAACAAGAATAAGGGTGGAGATGAACAAAACATCTCCTCCTAAGTAGAAATCCAGTCACACCAATTCAGAGGACTCCTTACCTCAATCAAAGTCGCTCTTTTTTTTTGTTTGCAATCTAAGATTTGGGTCAAATACTTCACTGCCAGGGTAATTTTTTGAACTAGAAGCTCAAATTCATCCAATCAAGCCTGCAATAGAAGTAGGCATTGCGCACTCGTGTATGGTGCCACATAGACACATTGCTTCAGGATGGACTGTTAAGTGATTGAGATGTCACCCAGTGAAATTCAACAGGGCATTTGCTTCAAAGCCATTCATGTCCTCTTATGCAAGATGCTCCTCCTGCACTTAATTAGCTATGCGTGTGGGCATTTATTTATCTACAGACATGAAGCCATGGCCAGACCCTCAATTGACATAAATGAATTCAACTCACTTTTTTACCAGTGAAAGACCAAGCCCAGAAGTCAAGCATACAGATAGCAAACTCCCAGCTCATGGGTGGTTCCCAGCCCTTTGCTGTCATTTTCCTGCTTCATACAGTTTTGTGATCTAATTGCTTTTTCAGGCACTTGTGGTTTAGGGATATTTCTTTTTTCCTTCTAACAACCCAAATTGCTCCAGGAAGAGTCAGTTGTCATGACTCCCTGCTTTTAAGGCTGCTGCTGCCACCATAGCCTGACAATAAGAGGAACTGAGAACCAAAGGAGACAGGGGAAAAAAAAAACCTAATTATAGCCCAGACTGCCTTTCTCTCTCTAAGGTGGAAAGGAATGTAAATTATCATTCCTGGATACAAAATCAAATAGAATTACTTATCTCTTGAAATCCCTGCTGATGTGGCCACCACGCAGTTAAGCAATGTGCTGCCTCATTATTCCAATGACAGACTGCTGCAGGAGGAGAAACTCCTAGGCAGCACAATAAACCAGCAAAAATACAGGAGATGGCTCGCAGTTTTCCTCCACTCTCTTTCCCAGGTAGGAATAAATGACTCTTAGGACAGCCTACATTCAAGAAACTAGAACACGGTCAGACTGCAGCAGGGAAAGCCTGCGTCAGGCTTACCAGATCTTTGATTAAATCATTTTTCTGGAGAGATCTGGAGCCTTCCAGTTCTCTTGCTGCCTTTTAGACACAGAAGTTTCTCTAGTTTTAATGGAGTCTCCTTTGCTATGTGGAGAAGGAGGGTCACACACTCACACAATTAAATAAATCCATTGCTTACCTAAGTTTTTCACTGCATTATCAATTTTATAAATTGGCATTTGAGTAGCCGAAGGAACAGGTAAGTGCCTATGGGGATATGCAAACCCGCTTCTTTAAGCCAATGGAATCAGGAATAACTGAAAGGATTAGGACACAGCAGCCTGGAAAAAGCCAGTTGAGGGGTGATGCAATATGCTCATGAAGGGTCTGGAGTGGGAGACCGGGGAACAGACATTAACCAAAAACCATGCCTTTCCCTTGCTAATGGGCATTACAAGCTTTGCTGGGACCCAAGGCAAAGGCTGGCATTCAGGCAGCTTGGTGTGAGGGAAAAAACCTATGTCCGCTTGTGACAGAGCTCCAAGAAACGGCACTCTCCCAGGGAGCTGTGATTTAGACCTTATTGAAAGCATTAGCAAATGGTTGGGAAAAACCAGAAGACAGCACACACTGCAACGGATTTCGTGACATTTCTATTGCAGGGTTGAGAACAAGGCACCAAAGGATTCAGTGTATTGTAAACTGTAAACATGAAATACAGCAGGGGAGCTGCAGCCTCAAACCAGAAACCAACCCTCCCCATGAGCATTCAGTTGCACTTTCAAACCCACAGAAAATAAATCTCTTCAGCTGCGGCTTACAAATTCGAGGAGAGATCAGGGAATGCGCACCCGGGTTATTCTCAGCCTCTTTGGTGGAAGTAGGTTAGCGCAGGCTCGCAGGCTGACATTTCCACACTGCAGCCCTGCCTCCTCCTGCAAACAGCCCATGCAGAATGTTAATAAACCACCCGCTGCAGCGGCTGCACAGCCTGCACCCAGACCCACGCTTTGAGGATGCCTCCCCCATGTCCTGCTCTGCACCCCCCACACGCTCTTTGCTCGCCGATAGTGATAGAAGTGATTTGTATGCATCGAGCCCAGCATATTCACCTTCTAGATCTCCATGTGTTTAGCACTGCAACTCTTCTTACAGGAGCCTGTGCAGGGATTTAGGAGAAAACAAGCTTTCTTTCATCCTGTACAGGATATACTTCAGAGGCAACAGAGAAAAGATAAGACCTTGAGAAAAAAAAGTTAATCTGAGTAGTAATTGGGGGTTCCCCCTCCTCCCCAGATTGCAAATAATTTTTCTGCATACTGCTCCTGAGGCACCTCTAGTCATCTGTGAAAAAAAGATTTGCTGCCCTTACTCATGTTGGGAAGATGCCTGAATAGTGTGATTGTTTCTGGTTGCCCTGTGAGGCACACGTAGTCACGTCTGAGGGTTAAACAAACATAACACCTTCCCTTGGCTACCAATCTGCACCTCTACCAGCTGTGAGCTTTTAAGCATGGAATGATTAAACATACACCACACATGGATATGGATATGTCTGCATGGTCACACTCACAAATACATGTGCACTTGTGCAAACCAAAATTACTGGGAAAAGTAACAGTGATAAACACCTAGCCCTGGCACACCTGTGGTTCTCCCTGACTTCTCACCTCCTCCTTTTTTGCATAATACACACTTTCCCAGTAGCATTAACTGTTCCTCAGGCATCACCACAGCATTTTAAAAGTGATGTGTCTTTAATGTACTCTGCAAAGAGGCTGTTTTCCTTCAGAACGGACTCACAGAGAAAGATCTGAGAGAACCTAACACCCTTTTTCTTTCTGTCAGTCCCAGACCTTTTATTTCCCACTGGTACCTCAAAGAAAACTCAAGATTTAAATTAATTAGCTTCTGGTAATCAAGATTACCACTTTATCTGTGTAACAGAACTCTATTCATACAAATGAGATGCTGCACCATAACTAAGAAGCCAAGAGGCCACGGCTTGGATAGTTGCAGCAGAGCTTGAGGAACAAAAATGACCACTGGTGCTCCGCCCATCAGAGGGACAGAGATGCCAAATATATTCCTTGCGACAGCCTTGCCCAGTAAGCCATCCATTCAGCTCAAGAACCAGGAAATCACACAGCATCCACAAATTTCCTTGCAAAGGATCAGAATGAAGGAAGAAGATGGTGCAAAGAATTGATGTGGTGGAACACCAAATGTTTCCATGGAGATTTACCAGCCACTTGCAAAGGAAGACAGAAATGCTTTTCTTTTCCTGCTACTAAGCAAACTGTGTCTGGAGTCTGTGGGGGCTGACATCTCTTGCGTTATCTCAGAGATGGAGCAGCCATGGTAACACACTTGGTGTTTCTGAGGGAAACAGTGCCATGCAACACCATGTGTCACCCCTCAAAGGAAAAGAGGAAAACCATGCACATTAATGCAAAGCAGACACTAGTCAGAGTTTGGGGACCTGTCAGGGAGAAGAATGGCTTCTGGGTGTAATTCACTTGCATCACACAACAAATACAGGCCAAGCCAAGTCTGATGGGGAGCTCACCTCCTTTTGCATATCACACAATCTTCCTTTACTAGGAGCAAAACTCTACAGTTTGATGCATCTGTGGTAGTGTGTGGATATAAAGCTCCTAAGTGGCTGGAAACGCTATTTCACAGTTGCCAAAGCAAAGCAGTTGGGCAGCTTGTAGCACGGCTCCTATAAACCCAGTGTGCTTGCAGAAGATCTTCCTCCATACAGTGTGGTCAGCTTGCATTGGGCACATATCACTGCATCGCCTCTTACTCCCTCTGGCCTTTTGGTTGAGACAACACTGAGCGGTATGCATTTGTGCGCTCACTGGGTGTGTGGGTGGGCACATATGAACACGTACCACCATCAAAAAAGGGACAGACAGAATGAAAGAGAAGGACAAAACCATGCAGAGAACAGGGCTGTTTACCCTAAGACCTCCTTTTAAAAGAACAGAATCAGTCCCACCCCAGTGCGTTACAATACAACATAAAATGAAAAAGCTTGTAAACCTCCAGATGCTGCTGAAGAAGAGAAGAGAGCAAGGACAGATCTGCCAGGACCAAGCAGAGGGGTGTGAGCCTCCTATGAATGAAGGCCAGAAGACCTCAAGGGCAGAGAACAGATTTAAGCGCAAAGGGCTCCTAGTGCCCTTTGGGAAGGGACGTTCACACGCACATGTAGCTGACAGGGCAGAAAGAGAGCGCGACAACTCTGTCTCATGAAGAGCAAAAGACCTTGAAAGTCCCTGGCAGGTGATTTCACACATTCCCATACCTCACTGCCACCTTTCCAGTACAGACAAGAGTTTGGCTTTCAAAAGCAAGTCTGAGCTTGCCCAGCTCCATAAAATTGAATGTGCCAATACACAGGTAACCCTGCTGGATATCAAACACTAGGTTTTAAAGAGCCACAATCTTAAAAATGAATCGGCCTTCATTCAAATACATCACAAAAAGCATTTCCAGAGTGACTTCTGACCCCTACTTTCCTTCTACTGAACCTCCTGCAAATAAAATATCTGCAGTCCTGACGTTCAGTGTATTATTATGTTTTGTCTTGGCGATAGAAATAAGTCCACCCACTCAGCCAATTTCTTACTTATTCCATGCTGCTAGAACAGTTCATCTTAAAGACAATTATAGTTTCTCTATATGTCATCATACATTTATGTGCATTAACCTTGTGCTAAATTCCAAAGGCTAGAAACAACCATCTAAATCATACTAATTAAGACAAATTACTGGAATGCTTTGAAGAACGCTGGGAAATGCATTTTGCTGCATACTGCAGTAATGAAAACAAAATTCAATTCCATAACACTTATTAACTTTCTTATTTCAACACTTTATTTTCTCTAGTCTTTTCTAGTTTCCAAAATCTTTTCCCCCCTTCTCAAGGATGCAATTTAAATTAATTCCCCCAGCAAGATCTCAAAGCAAGTACATCCTCGCTAGAAGCTGGCCATTCAGGAAAATTAATGGACCAAATTCATCCCCAGGTGTAATACTCGAGCTCTGCAGAACTACATCATGGTGAATACAGCCCAGGTCTGAGACTTGTATGCTCCTTAATTTTCTGTCCTCTGTGCTTCACTGGCATCACAAGTAGACTGCAAAGAGGCAGGAGCCAGCCCACGGAGATGAAGACAACCCCCCACTGTCAGATTTGTTTCAGCTGGCTTCTTCATGACCTCTCTGCAAGGGAATTTGGTGGCAGAAAGAATGCAAGAATACAGGAATGGTGCAATACCAGAACAAGCAGTGCCCTACATGTCGGTTTCCTCTGATTCAAGGTTGTAACAGGAGGACCTTAGAAACACACATGGAGACCGGACTCACATTAATTCCATCTCTTCATATTAAGAAAAAGGAAACAACTTCCCATGCTCAGCCTGCCTCAGCAGCCCAACACTCCAAAAAAACTTAAATGAGGGGAAAGGAGCAACATGGGGAGGACACACCTTTCTAAGCTTTACAGGAGGAATGATAAACAGTATGGCTTAAAGGAAATAAAGATGCTCTGCAAAAAATCAGTAAGGGACTATCCGTACCATGCCAAGCATGTAACAGAAATTAAATTTCTCCTAGAAAAGGAATCTGTAATTAGACCTATAGGTCACCTTGTTCTCTTTACCACGTAATCACACTTGAAGTTGCTGCTCTGGAAATAAACTCTTTCCATGGCCTCTTTTTCTCAAAAAAAGGGAGAAACATTGATAAATTATCATCAGAAAGAAGATAATGGATGCTACCTGCTCCCTGAAAGAGATTTTTGAGTTTTCTTTCCTGAGCAGAAGCTAAACAGTATCTACTGATATTCATTAAACAGTCAGCATCCTCCTCTGAAGAGCTGACGTCAGTCTGCAGCCTAGGACCTGCAATTATCATCCCTTACCATTGAAGTGGATGGCTGCTTAGTTACAGCACGATTTGAAGTCTGAAAGGATCTGGCTGACACCAGCTGCCCTCCCTCAAAAAGTTTAAAGTTGGAGGTAAAAAAAAGAGAACTAATCAAATCTAATAATTTTTGACCTCAGGAAAACTTTTACCAGGTCCCCTGCTTCTTCCTCCCCTCACCCTCACTGAGTATATCTCTTCATTGCTTGCAGGAAGGAAAGTAAGCAGTACAGTCAATTTAAAGTCAGCTCAGATAAGCATCTGAACTTGGATCTGTATCTAAACTCTAGACCTTAGGAGTATTTCAAAGCTGTGCTCATCAACACAAAATGAAAAAGCAAAGCTTTTCCTCTGGCTTTGTAAATCACCAGAAAAACCCCCAGTGAACTTCTTTGCTGCCATGAACAGTATCAGAATTAGAATGGAGTTCCCAGGACCAGTGTGGTGGTGAAATAACAAACAGGACAAGGCATGTTGACAGGAAAGCTAAGGCAGCTTGTTCTGGGAGAGGGAGAGCAGCCAGTGTTGGACCCCAAAAACACTGTAGAGAGCAGCATCCATTCTGTGCTGTTAGCTGTGATGCACCTTGCTAGGACCACGTATTTTCCAGATATCAGAGCTAGCATACAAAAGTCAAGGTACAAGTTTGGCTGTGCTCAGCATGGTGCAGAAAAACCATACCCTTAAAAAACCTCCACCTTAACCCTGAAATTTCCACTTCACTGAGTGCTGACATTCTACAGAAAGCTCTACAGATCACATTTTAAGGACATGTAAAGCAGACACACCTGTGGAGGGCTGTGTGTACCTGGCTTGTACAGTGGGACAAGAAACAGCAAGAGCTCCTCGCTGCAGGTAACAGGCAGGTGGGAGTGTGTGCAGTGCTGAATCAGAGCACAGAGGGACAGGATGGAGAAGGGACAAAGCCAGGACTGTGAAGGTGACTGTAAATACCATCTTCCCAAGGTTTCTGCCATTATGCAATCAGAGCCAGAACCCTTAATTGCTTTTGGCACAGGGTAAGAACTTCACCCTCCATTCGTATGTGGTTAGTATTCAGCCTGACCGGTTAAATGAGCAAGTTGCACCAAAACAGGCTGTAGAGCTGAAAGATGACAAAACATATTGGTTTATAACTCCTGGGGATGGGGGTTGGTGCGTTGCAGGAGTACTAAATCAGAGGCTGATGATGACTTTTACCTTACACCTTGCATGATGTCACCCATTCTTCTTTTGTGACACTTTCCACTAACGACTCACATTTGTTTGATGAATATCTAAACTCTATCAGACATTCCTAGTCTTGTTCCTTTCGAGCCATCCTGCTAACATTTGGTTGCTATTAACTTCAATACATAATGGCCTGGTATTTGTATTCATTGCACTGAGCAATTCATCATGTGTGCCTATTTTTTGCTTTGTTTTTGAGACAAGTACAATTATCCAACTGCTGCAAGGACTTCATTACCTACCTATTCTACATTTTTCACTATTAGGTAGGCATGTATTTAAACCAAAGTATTGCTTGGTGCAGAGGAATGGTCTCTCTTTTTTTCCTCTGGATGCTCTGCAAACAGCAATAATATCAGAAAATGCTGGAAACTTATTGGGTAGAAATGAAGAAAACCCACAGAGAAACAGAGACGGAACTTCTAAGTTGTTTATATGCCTAATGCCATAGGATTGCTTGCTAGGATGATCAAAGATACACTTGAGCAATGGAGGTGTCAAAGGATGTCTAATGCTTAAGCAATCCCCCTGGACATCTTACAGACGATCCACAGTTTGATTATGTTGTGTCAGACTGATCGCCCGTGTTTTATACCCAGTAGAGATGACATGAATCACTTAATTCTCCATTGAAATTCAGTATCTGCTGGATATAGATTTTCTTTCAGGGCATTTCATGAAAAGAAATAAAGAAGAACTCTATAAACCCCTGAAATTACATGTGGACTGTAATAACACAGAATGCAGGCTGACTAGGACAACTTCATTGTCAGGCACTGTGCCATGGGAGACTTAATGGCTTTGCTCTGGCAGGACCTTAGCTTCATGAGTGAACCTAGGTGGAAAGATGCAGGGAGATGCTGATTTCCAGTACTGTGGGAAGCAGGGCAGTTTTTAACCAGAGCAGTCTGAAAACTGAAATTAGTGAGACTAGGATGAGTCATCCTCTCACATCCTGTCGAGCTTCAGAAGGTCACTTAACTAACCACACAGTGACAGAAAGGTCTCGTGGGTGGGATTACTGCACACTAAGCTGCGCCTGCCCAAGTGCCGTCACTTGGGAGGCTCATTTTGGTAACTAACAAGCAGGACTAAAAGCTCCTCTCCTGTGTGCTCAGCCTCATCAAGAAGTTTCTTCTTAGGAGACCACATTACTGAAAATGACCCGAGGAAGAGCAATTTCTTCTTTTTCATGGCAGGTTATTTTTAGCCTGGGTGATTTCAAGTGGCCTGCTTCACACCACAGCCCTGTGCGAGGCTGTGCTGCCAAAAGCAAGGTGACAGCGAGCCGCAGCACAGAAGCGGGAACAGGCAAGCGTTCTGCTGAGCTGCATGCTCATTTTCTGCACATGGGTATGTGTCCTTCCCTTAGACACGGGTCACTTCCAGTCCTGCTCTGAGAGACTTGGCAGAGTGAAAAGCAGTGGGAAGATGACAACAAAGCTGCGTTAATTCAGGTGTTCAGGCTGCTCCTCTGAATCAGAGATGGGCACATTACTAAGCTTCCTGGGATGATTTGTGCCTTCTCAAAGGGTATTCCATGGAGACAGGATATATAAGAGACTAGGAAGAGGTTGAGTTCAGTGTTTTGTAAAGAGATCTCCTGTGTCACAATTTATATCGTGCTTGAACACTGTTAAGGCATCTGAAAATAATTCAGGGAGTTGGGGAACTGCTGTGTCTGTCAGCTCCTGAAGAGTTGAGTCATGTAGCAGATCCAATCTCTAACTTGTATCAGCAGCCTAAACAGATGAATTAGGCTAAGCTGATATTGAGCAGTTCCTGACAGGGCATCCAACCTGAAGATAATGTGCTCATGAAAGCAGAGACATTCGTGTAGTTGCTTACTCCTAGATTTCTTGCACAGATCCCAGTGTGACACAGCCTCCTTTTCAGGCTGCATCACACACCACTAGTCTACAAAGGGACCAGAGAGCCAGAGCAGCTCACAATGATGTGTGGTGTCATCTAACCACAGAGACAGCAGTCAGACAGAAGACCATCCCTGAAGGGCTGTGCTGTCTTTTTCAATTCACCCTAACCACTCACTAGGACACAGATATATATTAGCTTTATAGCATAGAAACATAGCATCATCTAGGCTAGAAAGACCTTTAAGATCAGCAAGTCCAACAGTTAACCTGACATGGTCAAGCCCACCACAAAGCCATGTCCCCAAGGACCATGTCTACAGATCTTTTAAATACCTCCAGGGGTGGTGACTCAACCACTTCCCTGGGCAGCCTATTCCAATGCTTGATAACCCTTTTGATGAAGGAATTTTTCTCAATATCCAATCTAAACCTCCCCTGGTGCAATATGAGGCCATTTCCTCTCCCATCCTATCACTTGTAGCCTTGCAAGAGAGACAAAGGGTGCCCTTACTGTAATGGATACTTCTGTTTCACCCCAGAAGCTTGCTGCAAGGTACTGCAAAGGAGGAGGCTGAGCTCTAGACAAGCTTTTATTCCACTCCCCAGTGCCTGGGAAATGTCATCAATTACTTCTAAGATGCTTGGGAAGCATAAGCTGTTGATTGCAAATCCATGAAACAAGACAAGAGGCTCAAAATATCTCAACAAAACTCTTCAGATGAAACAATCAAGGTCTTTGTCCCAGTACAACTAGTACAATACCTACAGCACATCTGTAGATGACCATGTAATAGCTTGGGGAGTCAAGCTGACAAGGAGCTAGCTTTGAAGACAAACTGGTGACAATTGACTTGTTCATCTTGCCAGTAGCCATCCGCTGGCAGAATAAGACTGAATGGAAACGGCTGAGCCACGTGAGCTGTGAGGGCCAGAGGGTGCCCCCAGGTTGCATTCGCTGTCCCAGGGGGTCTGCAGTCCCTCTGTGCCTCTTTGAGGCAAAAGACCTTCAAGTATTGTTCTGAACCTCAAGGTTTTCAGATTTGAGATACTTTTCTCCCTTGTCGCTGGTGTTCACAGCGAAATTGCTGTAATCTTTCAATTGTTATTCTTCCCCATTTATCCTTTAATTTACAGCTTTCTCCACTTACATTCTTATTTCAATCCCTTTTCTATCCTTCCAACTTCAGAATATTTTGCAGATTTAAAATCTTATTTTATCAGCATCTTCCTGTTCTATATTTGTGCTTGCAAACACAGGCACCTGTGTGCAACACCCACACTGAGTGAATCAATCTTTGTTTTGTTTTCTGGGTTCATTTTGCAATTTCATTTGTCTCCCACCCTTCTTCAGTCCCTTTTCATTTATCCTCTTTATTGCCAGAGACTTAATTTTGTTGCTCATTTAGTATATGTGTCTTATCTGTTTGGTATCTCAGACTCTGTCTCTCAAAGGCTTGTTTATCTCTACACATTTTACTTTATTCCTTCTTTCCCCCTCTCTGTGATGAAGGGCAGCAACTTCTCCACTTCATTATTTCCTTCCTGTTTCTGTACTGTTTCATGTTTCCGAGGACACACCACATTGATATCCCTTCTTGCTACAATAAGCACAGAACAGCCTGTCCTAACTACACACTGGAAATTTCAAGAAAGCAATTATCTTGTTGGTATTTACACTGATTTATCTGTGCCTTTATGTGATGCTCAGCACTAGGACAGAGGAAGACAAGACATCAAGCTGTGATACTTGCACTACCACTGCATTTATTTTCAGTAATCCTTGCAGGATATAAGAGCAGTTACTATTAAAATGTCCCATTCACTTATACTTGCCATTCAGCTGCATAGCAACCACAGACTACCTTTTCCAGAGTTATTGAACTATTTTTAGTTCAATTACTTGTTCCCCTGACTCAGACTGCAGCACAAGTCTGAGCTACCTTTTGTGCAGTATGTGCAAACGAACCTCTTTGCTTGCACTCAGCCTGACCCAAACAGCATGCAGCTCTTCACTAGGAAATTTTAGTTACTGAGATATAAACTTATATATTTGTGCCTTGTATCTGACAGATTTTCAGGCTAATTCAGTACCCATCTTGCTTCATATCCCAAAGTTTATTATGTGCACATCCTTGTCACCTAACTTTGGTGACTACCTGCAGGTTGATTTACCAGCTTGAAGAATGGCTTCTAGCAGGGAAAGCACAGGCCCCTGTTGGCTATTTCTTAACGTGCTTGCAAAGTAAATCTTTTAAAAGTGAGAGGGAAAGACAGCAGGAGGGTTGTTTATGGTCTTTTGGGGCTGAAATACAATAAACCTTTTCTCAAACCCTGCAGAAGGTACTCCACGTGTGGGTAAGGGGAGGTTTGGGAGCAAAGCTGCAATAGCTTCTGAACACCGCCAAGAAAAGGATCTGCTCCTTGTCACTGGATGGCTGTACTGAAGAGACAATGTGTACCTGTGCACATGCATTGTTTAAGTTTAAATTATTCACCATGTTCTCATTTCACCAAATCTAAGGGCATTTAAGTTGACATCTCAGAACAGCTGGCATCCAGACTCAACATCACTGAACTAGATTTGCCTACAGGTATATTTGTGGAATAAGTGTTTGCCTGTATGGTTGATTTCAAACTGCAGCAGTGATGAAACTAGATAGATTAGTGATATAACATAAAACCCTAGATCGCTCAGAAATCACATGTTCACCCTAAGTGCATTAAATGTTTCCATCTCCATTTTACTGTCAACTGTTAGGTTTTCATCTCTTCAGTAAGATACTCTCTTCCTGGTTATCCTCAATACCCTTAATCTAGTGTTCTTTTTTCCTTGTTTAATGGATCAAATTGTGGTTTTACCTCTTTAGTGCTGTCCCTTCCTATTTGTATTATTCTTTTATATTTACTCCATTGGCCAAATTCCCATTATTTCTTCTGAGTCTGACAATTCATGAAACTAGGATCTAGTTAATGCAGGTCACATCCTATCCTTCTCTGAGGGAGGAACCAGGCTGTGCTCCACAGCTGCCCTTGCCAGCTGCTGGCTTAAGCCACTAAACTCTAATAATCTCACTGATGCTAGAACTTCATAGCTCCTGTGTTTCTTCCAAGGAGCTCACTGAACCAAAGATGTTAAGCTCCACTGGGGTCAAATCATTGTCCACCTGTTTTCATGGCAGAAACAGAGGTGACTCTGAGCAGAGAGAAAATAGTGCATGAAACCTGGCATAACTAAAAGCCCAGATGGAACCAGGGGGAGAGGAAGAAGGATGGGGACAGCAGTAAAGCTGCATAGGGTACAGATGGAAGGAGCAGGGACTGAGAGGCAGAGTCTGTCCTTGCTTCTGCCACTGTCCTGCTGGAAGCAGAGCTTTGGGATCCCTCCATCTCTGCTTTGCAGGAGAAAGAATCAGCTTTTCCTGTATCCACATAGTAGTCATTCAATCATTACCAAAATACATGTAATTAAAAGGAAAGCCTCATTCCTCTCCCTGTCACAGCAGAGAGATCCTCTCTCCCAGCTTTCAGAAATGTAAAAATGAGCGTGGCTCATCTCATTAAGGTAGGTGTCCAAACCAAGCATCTCCAGGTCATTCCTTCATTTGGCTCCACTAAGCACAGAGGGACCCTAGAGCACTGTATTACAGTATTACAGTGGGTGCCAAATTATTAGAAGGCTAAAATCAGGTGGGAGAAATCTCGGCGCAATGGTTGCAGTGGAAGAAGGAACAGAGCTAAGTTAGAGGAAGGATGATGCAGAGCCAAAGCAGTGCCGGGTACAGGTCTGCACGGGGATTGTTAAGTGCAGTCATTTTGACTCTACGTCTAGATTTACTCACAGATGCCAGTTTTTATAAGCATATAGTATACCAAGATTTATTTTTTAAGCAGATGCTGTTTACAAAGACATTGGTGCAAGGAGTCCTTCTTTGCTTGGGGATATGCTTTTGCAGTGTGGCCTCTAGCGTTCTTATGATTACTTTTTATGATCTAATTTTTATTTAGCAGTCCATTACATAAGCATTGCATACAGAAGTGGTAGTGCAGATTTTGATGGTAAATCCTGTTTCCTTGAGTACCTTTCCTTAGTCTCTCCGCTCTCTTCAAAATTATCTTCTGTTTGGGGAGGAATTGAAAAAAGACTAGTCCTTCTCCTGAAAAGAATAATCTTTTTTAATCTCTAAATGTTCTCTGACTAACAAAATTTTTAATGCTAGTGACAGATAGTGGCTTCTTAATTGCAATAAGAAAAATTGCCCTGAAACATTTAGATTTGGACTGCTGTTAATATTACATTGTATCTAAAAAAAAAGAAAAGAAAATCTGTTCCTAAAAGAAAATCTATTATTTTCTGTGTTCCAAGAAACAATGATTTCTCTTTCTCTATCAGGAGGACTCAAAGCATTTGGCAGCTCACAAGCATTATACCAGCCTGTGAAACAAACCAGCTGATCAGATGAGGTGACTGACCCATACCTCTCCCAGTATCGACTCAGCTGTCCTGAGAGCAACAAGCTCCTCTGGATGAGGACACTGAAGCTGTCATTAGTGCCAGCTAACATTCTGCCCAACATTACTTTAACCAGCATGTCTGATCCAGATAACAAACAAAGAGGCCTTTTTCTTATTCAGCCTCTCTCCACAGAGAAGCACACTGGGTTGTACTGGCTGGCATGGGTGCAGTTTGGGGAACAATGTTCATTTATTGCTTATTACAAAGCAGCAGGGGGAAGTCAGATTTTAAGCCCAATAAACAGGTTGGCAGATTCCCTGTAAATCTGGTGTGCTTTACTGCTGGCATAAAATGCAAATAACCCCAAGTACATTATGGAACAGGCCTGTTTTTTTGCAGTAAGCACAGTATTTCCTGTCTTTACAGGAACCTGCTTCAAGTGTGATTCTGGCCATAAAAATCAAAACTCAGAACAGCTCCTTGGTATACACTGTGCAGGACACCTGAGCAGCTCCATTTTCTCACTTTAGTGGCAAAGTTTGTTCTTAAAGCCATCTAATACAGCTGCAAAGCTATATTCTAGTCTGTCTCATGGAAACATTAGCAAGTCCTGCCAAGCAGGGTCTGATTCCCAGATCTTTCCTGTTGAAGATGATGAACAATACAAAGCAGAGAGCACAGCTTGACTTCCCTGCTCCAGGGTGCAAAACATAGCCCCAGGCACCTGAGAACCTTTGTGTGCCCTTGCCAGCCAGGTAAATGTGGTGTGAAAGTTGCTGTGGAAAGGCTGAGACAGATCCCAATCCAAGATTTCCTTTTTACAGAAGAACCAGGTTTTAGGGAAAACATTTCTGAAAGCCAAGGTGGCTCGGGATTTAATCTTCAGTTCACTGTTTTTACATTTTAGCAGCTGCTTCGCATTGCAGAGGACAGGACAGTCCTCTGATCAGCAGGAGGAAACAGGGCGCATGGAGGTTTTGTGCAGCTCACTGTTTACTCTGCTCCCATCTGAACTTTGCAAACCCAGTATCTCATTCATCTAGTGGGACAGATTCCCCAGAGCGGTTATGAGGAGAGGCAGGCACTTCCAGAGGGCTAGTTGCCCTTGGATACCTATTTTAGCCCCCAAACAGATCACTTTCCTCAGGTACTTCTGGTGATTACAGAAAGCAGCTTCATGACACATGCAGACCCAGTGTCTCAAGCTTTGCTCCTGCCAGTGAAAGATTTGGCTGAAGCAAACAAATCCCACCATAAGGCCATTTTAAAAACTACAATCATCTAAAAATGCAGACACATCATAAGACTTTTTTCTTAAGATAAGAGCTTAGGGATTTTTACAGTCCCCAGTTGTGTCTGAGCATCCTTACACTCAGGGCTCTCTTCTCAAACCTAGCCCTTAAGCTTTCCAAGTGCTCTTATTTTTATGCCAGATGTAGGAGAAAGAGGGAGATTTACTGGGTTAAACCTTTAATACCCACATAAAAGGACTCCTTTCCCCCTTTCTTAACCCTTAATACTTTTTCCCATTATTCTCTCATTCTGCTCATCAGTCCAGGTGGCAAGCATTTAACTCTGCCTCTGCTTTACAGGGCAAGCTACTTTTGGTGTTTTACCTCTGCAAGCATCTTTGTTTTCCAGAAGTTGTGGTATTTGTTTTTAACACTTTTCTGCAGACATC
Organism: Syrrhaptes paradoxus; assembly: GCA_013400615.1. Lineage (NCBI taxonomy): Eukaryota > Metazoa > Chordata > Aves > Pterocliformes > Pteroclidae > Syrrhaptes > Syrrhaptes paradoxus. The sequence goes on along the minus strand of VZTO01023333.1, from coordinate 17,950 downwards.
AAACAGTGTTAACTCTGTCATGTCTGATCATTGTTCCTTTCATTTCCAATGGTGAAAGTTTGGGCCATCAGCCCACCCCAGCACTGCTCAGAGAAACCCTGTGGTTGGAGAGGAAAGCTCAGGAAACCTCTCAGCACTGCCTACCTATGCACGTACACACCAACAGAGCATCCTTCAGTGCTGTGACTCAGTGGCACAGCCATCATTTTCCCCTATTTCAGAGAAGGCAGGAGAAAGCACAGAATAAATTGCCAACATTGAATTGAAAAATGTTTGAGACAGCTAATAGGTCCAAGTCCACACGAACACATCCCCTACCTCTGTGCTGTGCATCTGTTTGCACTCAGATGGTTATTCCTAATAACACTTTGCCCATTACTTCTTGAAGGCAAGCTTTTTAACCAAAGCAACCTCAAAACTATATATTTTGTGCGCATTGCAGAGAGGAATAGAGGGCTGAAAAAAAAAAAAGGCAATGAAATCACCTGGTGTACAGAGCTTTGCTGCTGCAGGTGCTCAAGCACCAGGACTTTCCAAAGCAGGTTCTGGCTGGCAGAGCTCCCCATGCAGGGTGGTGCACCAAGCAGAGAAAAATGGGATAGACATACCCACTTTGTGGATCTCTGGGGGTTTAAGATGGACAAGGCCCTTACAAATACAAAGCAGGGGATTTTTTTGTGTCTCGGGTCCATGTTTAGACAGGGATTTCCCTATAAAAGCGAGGCCTTAAAGATCATAGAATAGTTTGAGTTGGAAGTGACCTTAAAGATTATCATGTTCCACCCCCATGCCATGGGCAGGGACACCCTCCACTAGCCCAGATTGCTCAAAGCCACATCCAGCCTGGCCTTGAACCCCTCCAGGGATGGGGCATCCACAGCTTCTCTGGGCAACCTGGGCCACTGCCTAACCCCCCGCACAGTAAAGATGTTTATTTGCCATGACAGAAATCCCTTTGATTAGCTTTGCTGTGAGCATAAAACAAATCTCAGAGGGAAACAGGATGATTCTGTGACTGGCAAGGCTAAATGTTAGCTACAAAATGATGCAGTGACATAGGACAGTACCTACAGCTGATGTTTAAAAATCACGAGCCCAGGAGCCCAGTGGGTGATGCAGATGCAGCCCTATCTGGACATGAAGCCTTCAGTGAGCTCTGGAGTTCAGCCCAAATCCAGCCCAGACATATGTTAGTGTGAGAAAATTGAGGAGACAAGCTAAATTTAAGAATGTGGTTAGACCTATCCTTAACTGCACTCACAATTTTGAGACAGGAACTCCTACTATGCATTTGCACAGAAGTGAGAATAGCAATATAACTAGGGGCAGAGAAATGCCATGGAAATCAACAGTAAAATCTGTCATAGCTCTGTGCCAGCAAAGCAAGCACTGGGTTCCCCAAAGGCAGCCTGATCCTGAAGGAGAGACTGGCTGTCTGGGACCCTACTCCTAACCTTTCTACAACCCCACTGCTTTTGTCCCTCTCCTCATTTTATTTTTAAATAGCTGCTGCCTCTGCTTGGTGCTGTCAAAGCTTAATGGTTATTTAAAGAGTTCCATTAAAATAATCACCAAAAGAAGTGTGCTAATGTGCTAAAGTGCTAAACTATTCCTCTGAACACCTATGAACTGTTACATTTTACAGGGCTAACAAGTCAGTCTCAAAATAGGATTAGGCATTTATGCCTTGGCACCTGCACCAAGCCACTGACAAGGATAGAGAAGCAGCAGCTCTTGACCTTCGTGCTTTGGGCCAGAGATAGCTGAGCAGTAGGGAAGGAAAAGTAATGGGACAGGAGCAAAACCTCATTTCTTCAGTTCAGCAGATGCCAAATAATGCACTGTATGGTACTTCCCCTCCAGAAGTTTCATTTGTGGGTTGGGCACTGACACATGAGGAAACTGAACAGACACCTGATCCATCTTTGGCACAGGTACCACAGGCTCCTGTTTGTCCCAGGCACTTCAGACATGTCAGTGATGGGTAATTTGAAAATGATTCAATGCAGAAATTAATCTTTAGGAAGGCTTCCAGTAGTAAGGGGGATGCTGCTGCCCTCCACAGCCAGCTCAGCTTGTCTAAGCTATCCAGCCTCATTGCTTCTACCCTTCCTAAAGACAGGGGATTGCCCTCCACAGAAGCACTTTTCTGTTGACTGAAGGGGGAGCTGGAGTTTCCCCACCCCCAGGTCCCAAAGGCTGCAACTGCATGAGATGAACCCTCCTCCTGCCCCACTGCAGCACATACCCACAGGAAGGTCTTTAATTACCTCCTACGGGGATAGCAGCTCCCACCACAAAACTCCAAAGCTCGGCTAATCAGCAGAGGGCCTATTTCTTAGCTTTACAGTTATGTATTTCTCACAGAACTTGTTTAAATTAGTCACTAGAGATACGGGTGATACTGTAAAAGTCTGCTGGAAGATGCTATGCTTTACT